>JAECUM010001034.1:0-118335 GCA_016617855.1 Megalonaias nervosa | reverse complement strand
CCAGTTTTGTGATTTTTCACTGTTTATTTCTTTGATATGTATGCCTAGGACATTTTTGTTCATTATAGAAACCATAAAATGTAGGGGATGACTCAGACATGGAACTCAGATTTTGGAACTTGAAATGTATGATATACCCAAAGTAAGATATCTTATTATTTTATACGATATCTGATAACATTTAAATGCAAAAAGCGTATAAAATATCCGATCACAAATATAAGATAACTGATTAGATAGCTAAAATAATTTAAAATATCTTATAAAATGTACAACATACATAATAAACAATATTGTATAAGATATCTTATAAACTGTATAAGATATTGAAATAAACAGAATAAAATATTTTACACACATTATTAGATATGTTATATATGTTGCATAACAAATTAGCAAGAATTAATAAGTAGATTGAGAAATATTCATTAAATCTTGGTGCATCTTTCCTAGTCTTCTCCACAAAACAAAAATGTCAGACACTCATCCAGATCAACTACATTTATATTTCTTGAAAAAAACCACAATCATTCATATTCAGAAATACAATTCATTCACCAAGGTTACTTGAAAATAATTATCCAGAAATTAACTGTAAAATTCTTGTCATCTGGAAAGGAAAACAAAACTAAACAGACAAGAAGATAAAACTTCATTCAGACTGGTCATTATGTATCATACAGACAGACAGACGATTTAAGGCAGAGCTTGTTGTGCTACTGTGAAAGGAGGGTGATAATATCTCTCATAGCAGTATAGGCATTGTGCAGGTTTTCACAACATGAAGAAAATTTGTGTCTCCATGATGCTCATTAGGCATGAACTAATACACATCTTTTGCATATTGATACAATTCAATATGCACAGCCTACAGTATGATACATTTTTATACATGATTATACATGTATCAACCTGAGTGTCTTTTAATCTAAGGAATGTTTGTCAGTCGTAGAGTGGTGCCATTTTAAATGTGTTGACAGATTGGTTGTATTTCTAGTATGCATATTACCAACAGACATAGAATTGTTATATGTTCATATGCCATTCTTATACTTGACAAGATAAAAAAAAAATTTACTTTCAGACATATTGCCTGTTAGGTGTCAGTGATTTTTATTCAAACTTTTAAGCCATTACAGACTGCTCCTTTGATAAGGAGCATGATTCATCTTGCTCACCACAGCCTTTGTTTTACACTGCATGAGTGCTTTTAGTGCTTTCAAAACATTTTATTGCCAGTTATTACCAATTTCATGTCTTCACATAAATTTGGAAGGCGTTACAGCGTTACATCTAAACAGAAGAAATAGTACAGTTTCCTCATGCAGAACATGTCCTAGTATGGGGGTAGAGTTTAACAACCAAATCCTTCACTTTGTTATTCCTGCAGATGCAGATCAATTGCCATGAACATTTCTGTGACTGAAAAGGACTATTGACAACACCTCCTCCCCTTCTGCAAATTAACATGGTGACTATAACTTATGCCATTTTGGAATCTGCCCCCTTGCCAGTCATGTGTTCAGTCACTGATTAGGCAAAAAGAAAATGTGTTTCCTATTGTATTGGTTTTAACATTAGGGTAGGCAGGTGCTTTTTCTTTCCTAAACATTATATATATTTAATGTTATTTTTGTTACCATGGGGTAAAAAAACTGCTCGGGTTTGCAATGAGAAACAGGTATGGTAGACGGATGGGAAACACATACTTTCTTGTGGCCATTCATATATCAGCTTAAATGGAGACATTCCAAATTTGTACCCCATATACAATTTAAGTACTTTATGGATCATCTAATGGAGACTTTTGGCCAATGATCTCTGTTATGTTGTAACTGTTAGATTGAGTTTGGATGCCAATACTTTGGTGTGTTACACAGTAGATAAGCTACAGCTCTGATTCGGGTTTTTGTTTTACTCTGACTTTAATAAATTGTACCCACCTTTCAGAAATGAATGTAACATTTCTCTGAGGGACACACCAGAAGTGTCGCCCATACTTGAACACGTAGAAAAGAGGTAAAACAAGAACTTCACATACAAGTGGATATTAAATTACCAGTAAAGTATTTAAATTATAAATAGCGAATAAATCTGGAATGTCTCATTTACATTAATATATATATATATATATATATATATATATATATATATATATATATTATCTATGGCTGATCATGTGAACGGGATAAAATAATCAACATGGAATGGGGGGGGCAGTTTTCAAACCACACGAGTTTGTCACCATGTTGCTAATTTGTAGAAGATGACTGAATGTTGTCAGTAGTTCTTCTTTGTTAGTAACATAAGTAAGTACATGCACCTGCTATGGCTGTTTCAGATGAATTCTCAATTTAAAGAATGAAAAGGCAGATGACTAATAATTATTTACAACTGCTAAAGATGTAATGGTTAATCATGATAGGGATTCTAATGACCAGGGCACTACAGCAGCAATATGACAAGTTCACAAGTCTGATTTACAGTCCAAATTTCAACTGCTCTTTCCTATCCTATTTGAGATATTTTGACATTTATGTTTGGGTTGTGTGAGATCAGAGTGCATTACCTTTTGAAAAGTTGGTATTTGCCCAAGCTTTGTGGTGTCAGGATAGGGTAGCTGCTTACTACTGGGTCTATCAAACTTAAATGACATTCAAGCCCTGCCCACATGAAACCAATAGGAAGATGATTTATTATCTCAGAAATTGTGACTATAACATTCCTTATGTCTTCAATTCATTGACAGATTCATCTAGCAGAGAGAACATGTGTCAATGCTGTTTTTGTTGGTATCATGTTACTATCATGATTGACGTGCTCTCTACTTTGACGAATCAGACTTGTCACAACAGGGACAGGTTTCTGGTAGTTGTTTTCAGAATACATTGTTCTCAACAGATTTAACTGAGGCTCAGTCTTCTGATACATGACACCAGAATCTCAAGAATCCAAATTGAAATCTCAAGAGTCATCTATGTTTTTAGTCATGAGCTTATTACTGGGATTGTTCCTTATTTCTTAAGCAAACTAATGATAAAGATTTCTTACAATATCAGGAGATTTATTCTCTCCTAAACAGAATTGTTACTGAGGATTGGAAAGATTGTCACTGGCTTGCGTGACAGTTCAGTGAAAAGGAAATTCACTGCAAAGATATTTTTTTGAAAAATCCACAAGCATTTTTAGTCTTCTCAGAGACTCTGCATCATTAGAATGTGGCAATGACAAAACAATCATGCTCAGCCTGCAAGAGGTTCAATCTCCAATTTTCTTATGGCTGGGTGTTTACGGTTGCTGGCTACACTCAAATACTTCTAAGTTCATCCTGAGCAGAAAAATCCTGAGTTAGACATGAAATGTAATCCCAAATTTCATATTAATTGCCAGGCTTTTTTTTCAGCATTGGCAGAAGGCTTATGTTTTGGCATTTTGACACGAAATGAGAAAAAACATGTATCATCTGCCCTTAAATATTCCTCTAAAAACATCTTGAACAATGCAACAACAATTAAACAATACCCAAACTATCAATATACCTACTCAAGTGTTTCTGCCAAAATCTGCTACTTAATATTCTGTCTCCACTAAAGTTCATCAGTTTTATCAGAAGGCATGAAGCTGTTACCTCCTTTAATCCTTTCCTTATAATACCCTTGTAAAACATATTGTATTTAACCTTAAACTCTCCAGGTTACAACAGTATGTCATTCAATTAACAGCTTGTTGTGTACTCATGAACCTCATAATATGATTACTCAGTCACACATCGTTGCACCTGTACAAGATTTTTTTTGTCCACAGTAGACTGGTTCCCTTGGTTTTTGTATTCATGTTAGAATGCAGAAATATACCAATTTTGGGTGTCGTAAACTACTACTACTACTACTACTACTGCTGCTGCTGCTACTACTAATAATAATTTGTTATTTTTCAAAAGAGTTAGGGTAGATTTATTAAAATCAGAACTGTTCCCTCTTCCTGTCATACCTGTGGAAGATAATCTCAAAACAATCTAGGCCTAACCTTGAGTCATGTCAAAATATGGTCACATCAGTGACCTGTTAGCTCTACCCAGTTCATAAGGTGCACACAGTAATCTACCAAATGTTGATCACAGGTGCATACAGTCAGTTTGTTATGGACAGTGCACATTCAGTAGGAAATCATGCCAGGGACAATCAAGAGTAATTGAGACAGATGCCTAAACCAGTCAAGTGTCGTAACAACACAGGGTCAAAATTTCCATGCATCAATGGTTCAAATTTAAATTTGAGCATCAAAACCTAAGGAGATGTGCCTTTAGAGAACCCTGGAATAAATATGTTGAAAATCATGCGCTGTTTCATTTTTAAAAAAGATATTATGTAACTTTCAGTTATTATTTTCTAACTTTTGTACAACACCAATGGAATGGGGATCTTTTTTATTGGACTGCTGATGTTATGAATATGCAGGCTCAGAGATTTGGGTAGTCATGTGACTTAACTGTGTGAATCCAGAGAACCTAGTCAGACTTTGTCAATTCAGTAGTTTCATTTAATCTGTCAATGAATAAAAGACATGACAAATGTTATTTATGCAATTTCTGAGAAGATAAATCCTGTTCTTTTTGTTTTCATGTGGGTAGTGCTTGATGTAAGGTCATTTAAGTTTGCTGTACCCAGTGGTAACTGGTAAACATCTATACTATGGACTTTGCACAAAGAGATGAAATAAAAAAGAATTTGGCCGACCCCAAAAAATTGGACTCGGTTGCTGGAATTTTCATGTTTTCATGCATACAAAACTAAAAGGTATGCATACTTTTACAGAATTTGGCATCCCGGAGAACCCAGAAGTTAAAATTTGTTTGACATATGCAGACAATAATGAATAAAATGATTAAAATGACTCATGTTATATTTCACCTACAGGTTTATTCGAATCATGTTTTATTTTGATGTGTCAGTTAATCAGACTAATCCAAGGTTGGTCAGAAAAACCAAATGACCAAGCGTTTGATTAAGATTTTCAATAATAGATTAAAAACTATTTAAGTTTTATTCTTTGAAATATTTTGTTTTACATTTTTATTTTAAGATTTCACTGCATTGAAACCCCTACAGTCCTTCATTTTGGGGTGGAAAAGGATATGACATTGTTTAGATTAATGTATGGTACATTAGGTTTAAAATTCAAAATATTGGAAAGAATTGAGTCAGTTTCATGCAAATTTTAGCAATACTGTATTATGCTTTGGTGTAGTCAGATGTAATTCACAGTTTCAGAGAAAACTATTGATTAATGATGGACCATTTGAAATTTGTTCTCTTAATTGATCACCAGCACCAAACACTAACAGGTTCGTTATGAGCCTCTCATGATATCAGTGATTCTGTGAATTCAGGGACATAACAGTTAAAGTGACATTTTCCATGAAAAGTGCAATAAATAATCTCCAACATGTTCAAGTACATGGTTGACTGATTTTGATGAACTGATAGTCTTTCAGATATAAGGGGATAACAATTCTCTAGCCCAGACAGCCAATAATCATTGTTGGGTAGGTGAAATTTAATGTATCTGGCCCAATTTTTAAATTGGAAAATGATTTTTTTTTTTTTAAATCAGGGCTATTTTCCCCATACCATCCTTGCCAGGCCAGTTGCTCAATAGGTCAAAATTGGGATTGTTGCCCCAAATTTCCTCCTGATTACCAACATTGCTTGTAAGATTAGATCTTTCGGTTGACAGATTTTTGCATTGCAAATCAATCAGTTTGACAAAATTTCTCCAAAGTTTTAAACATATTTCTTTTCCATAATTAACAGTTTTCTATTATGGCATATTTGTTCACGATTAAACTGTATGACCAGGAAAAGTTCATATCCAGACCTTCGACCAAGGAAATAAAAAAAGTATTAAAGAGCATGTTTGATTGTCTTCTCAGACCTCATGCATTATGCTATTGCTGTAGCTCCAGTGGCCTAAGTGGTTAGAGTGTCATTGAATGCAGTTTTCTATATACCTCTTTAAACTTTAGAAATATTGGTTAGAGGGTCCACCTTGAATGCGAGAGGTTGTGGTTTCGAACCCGGCCAAGTCGCACCAAAGACTTATAAAAATGGTACTGGCAGCTACCTCTCTTGGTGCTCAGCATTAAGAGGTTAGTGTTAGGTCTGGTTGGCCTGCTGTCAAGATAATGTGACTGGGTGGGACGTGATGCTACATGTCTGCGGCATAATGCCCCAATGCTAGACATCACTGTAAACTGCCATACGCAGACATCATAGCAATATGACTAAAAAAAATTTAAAGCTGTGTTAAAAATCTAAACCACACACAACACACCCACACATTTATTTATGAAATAGATGGAAAGTGCACTATTTACTGGTTCCTGAAAAAAGGACAAAGCCAAATGACAGCTAAAATAGCTTTCTCAATTTGGCATGTTATTTTTACAGGTGTTAGTAATTAGTACAACAATAGGAAAATGCATGTATAATTTTAACTCAAACTAGGGTTTCTACAAGATATGCAATTACATGAAATCCCCCCTTAATTTTTAATGACTTTCTCACCTGAATAGTTTATGAGCACATGAAAGTTCTGTAGGTGATTTGCCATGAGCTTAACAGAAGTTGTAATGTTAATTAATATTGGCACAGCTTAGTCTGGTCATTCAAGCACAGACCTCTAGACTACCATAATTGATCCCTCACTAAGTGACTTTGCATTGAGCTGTGATTTGCTCTCATGGACTGGTTACTAAAGTGTTAAGTCAGCCTTTAAACCTCTTATTATATTAACCCCCATTAAATTGTAATTACATTAAATTTAAGACTTTTGGATAACCCAGTAATTGATATAGAGACTAAAAGTTAAATATCTCAGGGCTATGCAGTGTTAATTCTATCCATGTCCTCCAAGATCAACTGAATTACGTAACTCTTGTTTTTATCTGATGATGTCACACCAACACCTTTTACTGGTGATAACATTTGGGATTAATATTTTTTATAGGAGTGTACCTACATTCCACAGTATTCAGTACAGTGTACTTACTAAATTTGTGTACATTTTTTAATTAATATGGATATTAAATAAAAACAAATATGAATGCACACAGATTCTACATTTTTTTAAAGTAGTAAATCAGTTCTTTACACAAGTCCATACAAGATAAACTGTCCTGAATCAAATGAGTACATATTGTGCCTTAACACAAAGTCCATGTAAGATAAACTGTGCTAAATGAACCGAGTACATATTGTACCTTCCATACAAGATAAACTACTAAATCAACTGAGTACATAATGTGCCTTAACATAAAGTCACTACAAAACAAACTGTACTAAATCAACTGAGTATATAATGTGTCTTAACATAAAGTCACTACAAAACATACTGTACTAAATCAACTGAGTACAAAATGTGCCTTAACACAAAGTCCGTACAAGATAAACTGTACTAAATCAACTGAGTACATAATGTGCCATAACACAAGGTCCATGCAAGATAAAAACTGTACTAAATAAACTGAGTACATAATGTGCCTTTACACAAAGTCCATACAAGATAAACTGTACTCAATCAACTGAGTACTTATTGTACATTAACACAGAGTCCATACAAGATAAACTGTTCTTCATCAGCTGAGTACAAATTGTTCCTTAATACAAAAACCATACAAGATAAACTGTATTTTATCAACTGAGTACATATTGTCCATACAAGATAAACTGTACTAAATCAACTGAGTACATAGTGTACCTTAATACAATGTCCATAGAAGATAAACTGTACCTTATCAGTGTATACATATTGTACCTTAACACAATGTCAGTACAAGATAAACTGTACTGGATCAAATGAGTACATACTGTACCTTAATATAAAGTCCATACAAGATAAACTGTACTGACTCAAATGAGTACATATTGTACCTTAATACAAAGTCCATATAAGATAAACTGTACTAAATTAACTGAGTACATATTGCACCTTAATACAAAGTCCATATAAGATAAACAGCACTAAATCAGCTGAGTACATATTGTACCTTAATACAAAGTCCATATAAGATAAACTGTACTAAATTCACTGAGTACATATTGTACCTTAAAACAAAGTCCATATAAGATAAACAGCACTAAATCAGCTGAGTACATATTGTACCTTAATACAAAGTCCATATAAGATAAACTGTACTAAATTAACTGAGTACATATCGTACCTTAATACAAAGTCCATATAAGATAAACTGTACTAAATTAACTGAGTACATATTGTACCTTAATACAAAGTCCATATAAGATAAACTGTACTAAATTAACTGAGTACATATTGTACCTTAATACAAAGTCCATATAAGATAAACTGTACTAAATTAACTGAGTACATATTGTACCTTAATACAAAGTCCATATAAGATAAACTATACTAAATTAACTGAGTACATATTGTACCTTAATACAAAGTCCATATAAGATAAACTGTACTAAATTAACTGAGTACATATTGTACCTTAATACAAAGTCTAGGCAAGGTAAGCTGTACTAAAAAATCAGATGAGTACATATTGTGCCTTAACTCATTCGGCCCCATAGATGTTCGCCATTTTCACTAGAGAATGGGGGTAGGAAACGCATTTTGGGGGGTAATTCTGAATACATCTCCTTCCAAGAGTGTTTCACATAGACCACTACCTTGTGCTAGAAACGTCGTTTTTCATGAGCTGTTTGGCTTGCACATACGCAGACAGGTAAAAGTTGGATTTTTTTGCTTATTGGACCCATCATTCTTGTCTCCTGGCCACCTTCTTTCTCCCAATCCCTAACCTAGTACTTTTTGCAAAGGTTCACCTGTGTGCAGTTCAGACTGGTCTGCCTTAGTTCACAGGCCAAAAGGTCTACAATCCAGACACAAAATCCAATCCCGACAATGGGCGAATTTTGGGTTTTACAAAAATCAGGCCTCAAAAGATATGTTTTTCCCCTCTACAATTTGTAATGCAAGTAGAAAGTCCAGATTAATTTGTATCATTGTTGAGCTACATCTGCCAACTTTTTTGTAATACCATCCACTTTGCTGTATCTTAAATGACCTTGATGCTACAGAGCTCGAAAGTAGGGTACAGCCTCAAAACACGCCTACATAGGTGGGTTTGGGGCTGAATGAGTTAACACAAAGTCCATGCAAGATACTCTGTATTCAGTCCAATGAGTACATATTGTACCTTGAGTATTTATTGTACCATAAGCTAGATTTTTCCTTTAAATAAATTTTACAGCTGCTCTTGCAGAGGATACAGAATGGCAATGCAGCCTTTTGTATATGGTGGCCATGTTAGTGTAGAATGGCAATGCAGTGTTTTGTATATGATGGCCATGTTAGTGTAGAATGGCAATGCAGTGTTTTATATATGATGGCCATGTTAGTGTAGAATGGCAATGTAGTGTTTTGTATATGATGGCCATGTTAATGTAGAATGGCAAACTGCAGCCTTTTTGTATATGATGGCCAAGTTAGTGTAGAATGGCAATGTAGTGTTTTGTATATGATGGCCATGTTAGTGTAGAATGGCAATGCAGTGTTTTGTATATGATGGCAATGTTTGTGTAGAGTGGCAATGCAGTGTTTTGTATATGATGGCAATGTTTGTTTAGAGTGGCAAACATCCAACCTTTTGTATAGGATGGCAAAGTTTTTTGTAGAATGGTACCATTGTGGTGATAACGAAGATAACTAAGTTTGATTTAAATCCATTAAATGTTATTTATCACTGCTGTAGTTGTTGAAATATGTGGGTACTATTCTCAAATAAAAGCTGCTTCCCCCTTTAAAAAAATGAAAATCTTCTCTTCGGAACATAACAGAGGGGAATTCTCTCTCTCTCTCTCTCTCTCTCTCTCTCTCTCTCTCTCTCTCTCTCTCTCTCTCTCTGTTTACAGTGCTGGAGAAATGAATGCCAGATGAATGATACAGTTTAGGTAAATTTTGATTCCACACCATTTTGCCCATTTTTTACAATTCGTAATAAGTGCAAGATGCTTTCTTACATTCCTTATTCAAACAAAGGCCACTCAATAGAAGACTGCTTTATGTCCAATTGAATCCATTTTGCCAGATGTGAGCTACCATGATTTTTCTAATCTGAGAGATGTTTGCATGTCCAACATAAGTGATATCATTGTCAATGATATTTACAACAATTAGCTATTTAAGCTAGAGATTTTCCATTAAAATTTGTAATAAAAATGTCTTTAAAAAAATTGTTTGAAAATAGTTTATTCTTTATTTTATGATATTTTGATCAGCTAACATACATGTAAGATTTTAGACAGGTGTTGGTTGAATGCACAAGTGAAATGTTGGATTGTGTTGTTTTTGTGTGGATCATGTTGTGTTTGTGTGTGTTTTTGTCATTGAAAGAGAGGGAACATAGGATCCAGAAAAAAGAAAAGGTGTGGAGACTGAAAGGAATCGGTATAAAAGAGCTCAAAATGAAAAGATGAGTTCAGATGGCTAAATTTTGATGAGAAAGGGAGGTGGGGTTGTTTCATGCATTTTGTAAAAAATAAGCATACAAGTTAAGAAGCTACGGCTGTTGTTTTGCATTACAAGTTCATGTGAATAACTTTAAATTTCTGGGGTACCAGTTGTTTTGGGGTTTTTTTTGCTTTCATGGGTGAGCTAGATAATGAATTTAATGTTCACAATGAAATATTAACTCGGCTGACATTTACCTCCCCCCCCCAATTATTTATTATGGGCCCTTCTACTCTTCTGCTGTATTGATCTTCATCAGTGACATCTTTCTTTTCCCCTCATTGTCTATATGACCTACTTAACAAATAAATGGAGGTGTGATTTACTGTTTTCTTTGTATGATGGGTATTTGTGTATTGTCAAGGCTGATGGTTGGAGTTTGCATATGAGGCAGACACAAATAAAGGAGTGATTCCATAGTCTTTCAGTTTATCAAGCATTAATGGAATTTGATGCAACTGTGCACATAAAAAAAATGGCAAAACCTGCTGAATGCACTGAGCAAGAGGATGCTGGTCACATGTGTGATTCACATGTGGAGTGATGTCATTGCTCACATAACTTGAATTTTACCACTTGTAATCCATTGTGTTAATGCCATGATTGTTGGAATAAACCGATAATGCAGCTGACTATGGGCAGTGATTTAAGTAAATAATCATACAAATGTGCTTTATTTGGTGTTGATGGCTGTAGCTGTTCCATTTGATTTGTGTGATTTAGATTTTTAACGTTTTAACAATTTTTCAGTAATATCACTATGATGCAGTGTGGCAGTGTATAGTAATGTCTAGTACTGGGGCATCATGCCACAGACATGTAGCATCCTGTCCCACCCAGTCATATTATCCTGATACCAGACCTACCAGTCCTAACACTAACCTCTTAATGCTTAGTGCCAAGCAAGGCAGCTGTTAGTACCATTTTTAAAAGTCTTTTATGACTTGGCCAGGGTTCGAACCCGCAACATCCTGCATTCAAGGCAGATGCTTTGACCACTTAGGCCATTGGAGCAGTTGCTCCATTTGATGTTAAGCACTTGTTATAAGTGGTTGATCTTGGCAGATATTTGATAAGGCCAGAACAATTACCAAAATTTATATGTATGTGATACATTATATATATATATATATATATATATATATATATATATATATATATATATATATATATATATATATATACACACATACACATACATACATTTACATATATAGATAGAGACACATACACACACACACACACAACACAATATGTGTGTTTTGTTCTGAGTCATCAGAACAAACGAATTTGATGTGGCATTGGGAAATGCCAAGGCAGACATGCTGAGACATATTTTAGAAACAAATACCAGATGACAGGTTCTTTCCCTGACTGGGAAGAAAACAACTTGAATGAGGTTTTGTATATATTACACCCCCCCGTTTTAAACTTTATAAATATTTGTAGCTTTAATGTATGAATGAAATTCAAAACAGATTGGGATTAATAGAAGTTTTATTCATTGCAACAAAGCAGATGCCTAAGTAGTTCCAATCTAGGTGTGTGAAATTCAGATTGAACAGCGGCATTGAATGCCAAATCAAGCAAGTAAGATTAAATGGGTATGTAATAAATGATGCTATTGAAATGATTAGAATTTCAACATTTCCTCCAATCTGTTGATGGCAGTTTATATGTAAACCTTTGACAGCATACATACTATGCCCAGCTCAACTCACAGTTGTCTAAATGCTGTACATCTTTTGCATCTTATTACAACACAATTCATTACTCAGTTAAGACTTATTTTTGTTGAATATATCTAACAATTTAGGTAAAACATCTTTGGGATAGTGATGATATTGTTTTGTACTGCTACAGACAACATATCTACATGATTAAAAAATTGATATCCACTGGTCATACTGACGGGACATGCACAATGGGTGCGTTTGTGGGAACTACAGTGAATAAGATAACACAGTAGCGTATTAACATGTAACCTTGTTTCTTTAAGATAAAATGATATTCAGTAAAGGTTTTGCTAACATACATCTTGATCAGATGTAAATAAATTTACTCTTATGAAAAAACTGGTTTTATAAATTTCTTGAATATGTGTAGATATTTCTTGGAATTCCTCAGTTTGTTACAAATATTAAAAATATACTTTTGAATATTTCATTATTTTCATAATACATGAAAAAATAAATTTGCTGCACTCCAATCTTTGATTTAAAAACATGTTTTCAACATTCATGCAAAAATATTTCAATTTGTTGTCCGCAGTAAAGAGTACCATACTTGCTGATATTTCAATTCAGTTAATATGTATTTGTGATTGAAAGTTATGTTCACATTTAAAAAATGTCTTCCTCAGTTTTTCTACACAGTCACTAATTTCTCCCCTTTTTATATGCAGGGAGAAGTCTCTTCTCCAATTTCTGTGACTCCAGTTTGAGCCCTGGGCTAAGGTGACCATCTTTGATAAAGAGATGATTGATTATGTCATCAATATTTTTTCAAAGACAAAAAATTACTGGCACATACCATGTAGTCTAACAAGCTGTCAGCGATATCTTGTCATTTTAGATACTGATATCTCATTTCTTTTAATAGGGATTGGCCTGTTCAGGATCCCGGTAATGTCATCAGAAGGTCAGGGGAGCCAAAACACAGCAATAGAATCATTATTCCAGGTAAGCTGTCTTGTAGGATTTTTTGTTTCCACTTTGATATTGCAAGACTGTAAGCATTCTGTATGCTTGCCTATATCCTGTATATTGTTTACACCAGTGCAGCTGACAATTGCCATAACAGGGACAATTTGGTTTTGTTTCATTTGGTGTTTTATGGCACAGCAAAATGAGTAGGTTGCTTAGTGGTGAGGCAATTGGAGTACCTTGTCCACAAACACACCATGGTAGCTGATTCTGGCTAATTCAGTGCTAAGATTCAAACCTACACACTTCTGGTCACAATTTCACGAAGCTGAAAAAAACCCCACTTCTTACCAAAGCATGTTGTATAAAATCAAAGTTTTTATTTTGCCTATCTTTACAATTACTGCCAATATCAATAAGTGTTCATTTTGAAGAAATTCAGAATATTTCATTAAAATGGTTGAAGAAAATTGTAAATTCAGACCATTTGAATTTATATGTGATATATAGTGACAGCAAATTACCAAGGAAAATTTGAGACCTGAATGTCTGACGGGCTGTTGATAGTCTTTTAAGCGTGTAACACATTTGCCAGCTGAGCATTGGTTGGCAGTCGATGGGGATCAGCAAATGGTCATGTCTGTCATACTGCACCATGTTATCTAAGTGATGCAAGATTTGCTTATACCATATTTACTCACTTATATAACCAAGTCCAACTTTAGACTGCACAGACCCAGATCTGCCATTGCATAATGCACCGGTAGATATTGTTCCATGCAATTTGTTACAACTATTTAGTAAACAAACAACATGGACCCTGATCTTCGGGCACATTATGCTATGGCAGTGCAAGATTTTTGTTGTTTCTGGTTTGACTGGACTTATACGCAAGTATATACAGTAGCTTAAAAGATGTCTTGATGACATAATTTTTGGAAGAATGTGAATTTATCATGATAACCTATTAAGTCATTACAGCCTTTGATCATACATACCAGTCTGAAGCAGTGTATAATGTTATAATTTGCACACACCCCCTTGCAACTTGCAAACGCTGATAGAAGTGATTGAACCCGGAGCTGCATGGGCATGGAGCAGTTGGTAGAGGCGCTGCTCCATGTTGATAAATGGTAGGTCTGTTTAGGCAGCATTATTAATTGCAACTGATAAGTTCTGCTAATAGATCCACTTCGTAAAATTTTTTAAAGACAACTTGACAGTGGATGAGCAAAAAGGAAATTAATGGATTTTGTTCTAGGACATGTACTGTGGCTTTTAATTGAATTGTCTTGTAAGCAATTGCCAATCCTACAGGTAATAAGAAGTTTTACTAGAGATTCAAAAAAGCAAAAAGATTGTCTAATGCACTTTTGGCATTTTTACAATATCATTGTAAAATTTCTGAAATAAGTAATATATTTATGCATTTTGTTATTGTAGTATTCAGTTCTTTGACTGGTGCAAGGGTCAAAATTTATTTCATTTGTTCTTGGAATTGCAAAATTATGTAAAATGCCTAGAATCTTAATTACATTCTTGCAGTTTTGACTATTATTACAAATAATGGGTATTCTGATTTTTCCAATTATAACTGAATCAAGTCATAATACCAGCAGAACAAAAGTTATTTTGTGTTTGGTTAGCTTTTCAGCATTATTACAGCTGTTGATTATTACTATCCTATCACCTTAGAGGGGAGAGAGAGAGAGACAGGAAGAACTTGTTAGAAGTTTTTATGCTTGCTTGTATTTTTAACCATGATGAAATACTGTTTGCCTTAGTATTTGCATGCCATGCATTGTTAGGTGTGCAAATTTGTGGGATTGGCCCTTCTGGGTACGACTTCACCCAAGACTAACACATTTTTGGTTCTTTAAGACAGAAAGTTTAAAATGGCTAAAGGAAAGAGTAAATTATTCTCCCCATTGTCAAGTAGTAGGAATGTGCAAAGGAAGGTATGTTTTTCTTTTCATCATTTCTGAGATTATATCAGACTTTACAAATTCATGTTTTCAAAACTTATTTTTGGAACCAGATTGTGCTTTTTTTGTGTTCTTTAGTTATAACAAACTTTTTCAGAACATGCTATTAATATGAGACCTGAGTATCTGCAGCAAACAGATGGATTTTTTTATTCATGAAATATAAATTGCATTTTAATGATTACATTTTATAGGTGTTATTGAAATAAATGTGATCAGTGCTCATATTGTACGTATTGGTACCTTTAGTTAGTTTCACACTGAATTAAATTTGTATTGTAAATTGTTAACATTGTTCTGATAATTCATTTAAGTGACATAAAAAGTATGGTCGAGTCTTTAACTAGGATGACTTCTTGATGAAATTCTGAGCATATAATGAGCATATAAATTACAGAGATCTTATTTTTTTCTTACCTTTTTATCAAATTTGATCCCTAGCTTTAACTCGGTTAAACCTAGGAACATTGAAATCTTGTACAAATTTAGACTTGCCCACATGGAGTTATTTAAAAAATATTTGAAATACATGTATATCAATCTTACAAATTTTAGATGCCTCCAGGAAAAAATTTTTTAGGTACAAAATTTATTTTCTAATGTCAATCATACAGTGAAAAAGCTGTTATGGGAAGCTATTTAAAAGTTTTGTCAGCTTTTTTAGATAGTGAATATCAGTGTTCTGAAACTGCTATACGTTCATTGTACCACTATGTTATTTATAGATGTAAAGCAATGATTCTAAGGATACTAAGCCTTGGCATTGATTGTAATGTCCAATGAAATAAATATTCAAAAGCAAAACATAAACCCCCTACCCCACCTAAAAAGAAATTAAAACATGAAATTGTTTGGGAGGAATAGTTAGGTCTTTTTGTCAATAATTAGGACTGGGTTTATTTTTTCAGGATTATATTTTCTGTATTTTCCTACTTTCATAACTGTGAAAAAAAGGTTGAAAATAATCAGAATTTGAATACTTGAGATGGAAATATAATAATTTTCATGCAAAAATATTACCCAATTCAATGTTAATTGTTAAATTGTAATAATTTATATGCATCTTCCATTTTATACTACCTGTAAGCTGCCAAGTCTTTTTTGGTGGTGGTGGGGGTGTGTGTAAATCCATTTTTGTGTGAGCCACAACAGTTACTTTTGCAAACTTTATGCTTCCAAAACCCTTTGAAGTGTTACACCTAGGATATTAAGGGCAGGGGACTTTTTGTTGCCCATCCTCCAAATTTGGGAGATGTGCAACATTTTAAAGGGTCAAAGGAAACTTGTAAACAATGCACTAGTAGTGCCAAGAAATAAGGATCATATTTGTTTCAGTAGTTATGTGACCTTGACTTTGTTGACTGCAGTGTACTTAGTGTTGCTTCCCATTTCAAGGAACTGTTCCATATTCATATTGAATAGTGAAATGCAGTGTTGTAATATGTCAGTTTCTTAAGGTCTCACATATGTGTTTAGTATTTTGGAGCTCTTCAGGTGGCAACCAAAACTGATTCAGCATCTTTTCGTTGGACATTTAAAATTTTTGCAACAAATGTTTTATGTTGAAGTAACTCTTGAAAACATTAACAAGTTGGAATATCTGGTTATCATAGCCAGATAAAGTACATGCATCATGTTTTATGGAAAATCCATGGTTGACCTAATTTTTTCAAGCTGTTTCCATAGTGGACCAGATATAATGGTCATCGTGGATTGTACACTGAGTGGCAGGTAGTGGCTGGATTAAGTTTTATTGCCCAAATTAGAAAGTTGCAGCAATAGTGGACATCCACTACATCACATATAATAAGTCTCTGTAATAGTGGACATCACATATAACATGTTTATGTAATAGTGGACATCCACTACATCACATATAATAAGTCTTTGTAATAGTGGACATCACATATAACATGTTTATGTAATAGCAGACATTCACTACATCACATACAACAAATTTATAATAGTGGACATCCACTACATCACGTATAAGAAGTTTATGTAATAGTGGGCATCCACTGCATCGTGTATAACAAGTTTATGTAATAGTGGACATCCACTACATCATGTATAACAAGTTTACAAAACAGTGGACATCCACTACATTGCATATAACAAGTTTATGTAATAGTGGACATCCACTACATTGTGTATAACAAGTTTATGTGGACATTCACTACATCATGTATAACAAGTTTATGTAATAGTGGACATTCACTACATCATGTATAACAAGTTTATGTGGACATCCACTACATCACGTATAACAAGTTTATGTAATAGTGGACATCTACTACATCATGTATAAAAAATTTAATGATAGTAATTTTAATGATAGAGATTCTGCTTTTAAAGAAACAAAAGCAAAAGCAATCACAAGTTAGTATTGGTGGGTTTCATTCCGTTATTAAAATATAATAATGAGAAATGCTGTAATTTATTTTTTGCATTGCCCAAATTTAAGTCATTTAAGACTTCTGCTTTTTTCGCTTATTATGCTACAGAGTGGGGGAGGTGTAAGAGAGATGGAATGGATGGGATATAGCTTGAAGCAAATATACTTGTTCCGATTTTGTTAAATAAAAGAACTCTAAGTTTTGGCATGAATCAAGGCCATTAAACTAATTTTACATGCATCATGTTTTACAGATTGCCCACTCAATCCTGTTGGCTTGGACAGTGGTGCAGGGGATTAAATGCCCACAATGGGTAGTGGAAGTCCACTTAATTGGATGGATTTTTCCTCCAGTCTAGTAAAAATCCACTCAATCTAGTGAAGTTTGTCACAGATTTTATTGCAGCTATAGTGGGTTTTATGGCACCCCACACTGATTCTGTTGTACTATTGTACACATTACATAAATACATACAGGACTGGTAAATGCAATGACTTTAGGATTTTTGAGGTTTTTTTTTAATTGAATGTAGATAGCGAAGATAATATTTATTAGAATTACAAACTAGTTACTTGGTTTTGGAAAAATGTTTGAATGTCGTCACCTGAAGAAATAAATCCTCAGTGTTTTCTTTGAATATTTTTTTAAAGAGGTAAAAATGATCCTTGTATTACTTGGATAGACCATGAAGTTCTTTGGGCATTATCTATTTGAAGTTAAGATTTATTGATTAACTGAAGCTTATTTGTTTTTGTTTTACTCTGAGTCTACTTTGTAAAAATAAGAAGAACTCGTGCAGGAGATGCAGTCTTTGTTCATGGTTTCTTTGTTTTTTTCTTGACAGCTGTATGTTTCGGAAAAACACAACAATAAAAATGAAACAATAGCCGAGTTTCAAATCATGGTACAGCATTAAATTTAAGTGTTTCAACCAACTCACTAATTGCTAAGGAAACAAAATGTTAACAGTATGGAAGACTTTTCAACCAATCAAGTGATTTCCATGCAGGGATATGAAATCTTCCAGTCAGTGCTAAAACACAGTTTCATTTCTTTTGGAACCTTTTCCTTCCTCAGAGTAAGACCATTGTCAGAACTGATCTTAACCAGATCAACATGGAGATAGCCATGTGCTGGGTAATTTTAATTTTTTTAAATTGTTGTACACATAATTAATATACAAGGATTTAACAAACTTGAAAAGTAATGTGTTAACCTTTTCAAGATGGTGCTGAAAATGACAGATACTGTATGTAAATTACTAACAGCAGACTACATCATCACTGATAGGTCAGGTGACAATATTGTAAGGTAATTGGATCAAGGAAGAAATCATACATAAGGACTGGGATGATTAATTTTATTTCTCCTGCAAGTGCCTGGGGATCCCATGAGTGGGATGATTAATTATCTCAGATAATCTTAATTACATGACCCACCGACTGTAGGAAAATGTGTCATTCAAATGATAGGGCTTGGAATACTTATTAACTGAATAATATTTAAAATGACAGAGTGGCAGCATAACATGTTAGCACTGGTGCATAGCATATCACCTGCTTCTAAAGCATAATGGATTGAAATGATGGCATACTGACAGTAAATTGCTGTAAGGAAAATGCTGATTTGTTGCCAAATTTGATGATGTAGGAGTTTCTTAACAATATAAGATGTGGTTTCATAATAATAAGAAAATAATAACAAAATAAAACTAAAATGAAAAAAGTAAATTTAGTATCTGACACTAGGTAAAAGCTGCATCTTGATGAATTCTATCAAAAACACAGTGCATGACATATCTATGTAGCAAATTTTTCTCAATGGCAAACAAGACATGGTCAGATAAAAACATTGTTTATTGTGGAGAGAGGAAGTATCAGTTGAATTATCACTATATCACTATATGTGTATGTTTTTTTATGAATTATTTTAACTTGTTGCCATTTGTTTTGTAGGGTATTTTTAATTATTTTAACTTATATTGATATTAGTTATCTACTGTACAAAAAATGACAAATAGGAGAACTGCAAAATGTATGAATGCACAGACATTAAACAGTAGGATGTATGCTACCATTGTTACCTGTAAATTACAGGAACAGTGAATGTTATAGTGCTTTCGTTAGATGGATCAATAAAGCACATTACCTGAGCCTTTACATAGTAAATTGTAAAACATTGCTAACTGCCCCTAATCTACCCTAATTAGAGTGACAAGCCACTAATCTATCCCATATAGAGGACTTGGAGACAATAACACAAGTCTTCACATTACTTAATCCACAACATCTGATTTTTATTTGTATGGCTACTCCTGTTTCTTTATCATTGTACATGTATCACTATTGTACACATTGCAATATAAAATTGTGAGTAGACATTTTGAGGGTGTTGATATGATGGAATTATCAGTAGTTTATTGATAATATTAAACCAGATGGATTAAATACTTTGACGTAATTCAGACAAGCTGCTGCCTACTAATACAACTGCTGCTACTGTTACCACAACTACTCTATCTCTCAGAGATATATACTTGCCAGAAAATCGCTTAGAATGACCACAGCCTTGCTACATAAATGTTTCATGTTAATTTTATGAACAGGTATCATATAGATCATTATTTTTGGAATAGTGTTTAGCAGAAAAAAAATTACAACAAAATAATCTGGAGTGAAGAGTAATGACAAAATGACATGTCAGATTATGTTTACTAACCAAATGACTAATTGGATGTGTTTAATAAGGTACTGTGTTGTGTAATTTATGGCAAACATCTCCTAAAAGTTAACCAAACTTAACCTTTAAGCAATGAATTCACGATTAAGCTTTAAATTTTCTGGACTTTTTTCAAGTGGCCATTTTGATGATTTGTCAAAAGTTATAATTTATTGTTAAAATCTGATAGAATGCATATGCAACCACATGTTCAAAACCTGGAATCAACACAACTGAATCAGGAAACAACAGTATTGCTGATTTGATGCCATGGCAAAAGCGTCGAAAAAACCTGCATAAATCATGATGTTGTAATTAATTTATCTTGCTACATTCAGTACTGCATAGAAGTTAGGTTTCTTTTCTTGTCTTGACATGAAGTATGCCTAATAAAGGGGAGATAATTTACATTTTTAAGAAAGTTCTATAACTTTCCCACTTGACTCACTCACAGGAAAACCAAGATGCAGCAGTGAATAAACTATTGAATGAAAAGAATGATTTACAAACCATCCTATTCATCTAGGCTTGATTCTTGCATAGTGTTCATACAACACTCCCTCACTATTAGGCATTTCATTATGTAGTAGTAAAGTTTTATGCATAATGCACTTCATTATAAGGCAGTCTCACTGAATGGTGGTCTTCTATGTGGATCCTGTTGACAAAAATTAAAATGATAGAGTACTATATATGCACTTAATTATAAGGTAGTCTCACTTATGACAGTTATACTCAATATAATAATAATAATGAGGACTTTGTATAGCGCCTAATCTTTAGAAGCTCTAAGCGCTTTACAACATTTGATAACACTTAAAAAACATATATAATGATATGATTACAAAAATAAAAACAAACACCACGAAATTAGAAACAGAAAATATGCTGTAAATATTTAAGGCAAGGATACATTATTAGGTCATTAAGTCTGTTCTTGCAGTTGAAATAGGTGAGTTTTAAGAGCGCTCTTGAATGAGATCACTGTGTCTTTGTGTCTAAGTGCAGTGGGCAATTCGTTCCACGTTGCTGGGCCCTGGTATGCAAAAGAGCGTTGTCCATATGATTTCATCTTCATAGTGGGAATAATGAGAATACGAGTGTCAGAAGAGGAGCGTAAGCATCTTGCAGGTGTGTACACATGGGTGAGGTCAGATAGGTATGTTGGACTGGAGCCCATCAGTGAAACGTAGCACAGAGAACAAATTTTGTGTTTAATTCTGGATCGTATGGATAGCCAGTGTAGGGTAGAGAGCAGGGGAGAGGCGTGCTCTGATCGTGGTACTTTAAGGATGATCCGAGAAGCTTTGTTTTGAACTTTTTGAAATTTCTGGAGTAGATATTGAGATGAACCAGACAGAATTGAGTTACAATAGTCCAGTCTTGAAAGTACTAAGGAACACACAAGTGTTTTAGTGGCATCATCTGAAAGATATTTGCGTATGGAGCTGATACGTCTCAGTTCAAGATATGCAGCCTTGCATATGAATATCTTCTGTTGACAGCATTACTCTGAGGGAGTATTGTGTCAAGCACTTCATTATATGACAGTATGCTGCATGGCTTCCATGGACAGCATTATAAATGAGGGAGAACTGTATCATGTACTTGATTATAAGATGGTCTACTATGTGGCTCCTATTGGTAACACAGTGAGAGAGTACTGTATATGCACTTCATTATAAGTCAGTCCCACTAAAGACAGTATACCAGTACTCTGACTTCTTTTGACAGCATTACAATGGGGGAGTACTGTATCTTGTATTTTATTATAAGGCAGTCTTGTTACAAGGTGGTATACGATATGATTCCAATGGATGGTGCAATAAGGAAGGAGTACTGAATGCTGAGCATTAGCTGAACAAGATATTTGTGTATTGTAAGTAAACAGTTGGACTAAGAATACATAAAGAAATTTTTAATGATCTCAAATTACACAAAACTGTATCATTTTAAGCACCTAGTCCAAAGCTGCCAGTGTATTTGCTCCTACTGTAAGCGTAGTGCATGTTGTATTACGGTGCATTTGATCGATATAAATTATGCCATTTGTTCAAATTCCAGATATTCAATGCCTGTTTGAAATGCAGTAATAGCACTTCATCACTGTGAGAATACTCATTCGGAAAGATCCATATAATCAAACCCTGAATTAGTCTTGGTCACTAAGCCACTTGGCACATAAAAAGAGACATGATTAATGAATTGTTGATTGATACTTAGTCTCATGGCATTAGTTGTGTGTTTTGTGTTGTTTACAATATACATGATAGACTTTCAAAATAAACATTAGCTTGAACCCAGAGAGTAAATTGCCAAATTTTAGAGCTGTGTATATACAAAAAAATTTGTAAATAATTGTGAAATATTTCTTATTGTACCATTCTATAATTCATTCATTTTCATTGACAGGCATACATTAAATGCATCCAGCTAAAAGAATCTTGTACAGAATTTAAGATGCAGTTCAGACTGGTGATGAATCATCCATTGAGTTCATGCTATGTATTAATTACACTTCAGGTCCCTGTCTGGTCATTCATTTCCTCCCAAGATATGAATAATAAATAAAGCTGGGGTGAAATTGTTGAGATTAATTACATACATATGAGATTAGACTGGATGCTATGTGATTCAGCAGTAGACAAATAAAGTAATCTACATGTAAATGTCCATGCAGCATACATGCTACAACTTGATCCAGACAGCCATTTCAATTTAGAATGGCATGCCCCACATTATCATGATCTCTTCTATTGATTTCTTGAATATGGAAGAAGCTTAACTGTTATACAGGCCTGAAGTTTTAAATGTCAGTGTTCTACCAGACTTCATATATTGAAGTTGTCTTTTTGAACTTTGACATATACGTACTTTCTTATAAGTCTTGTAAAACTGAAAATTAAATTGACCCAGGTAAGTCATCACATAATGCATTGGCAGATTTGGGTCTGTGCATTTTGATCAGGAATAATCATTAAAACAAACAACATGGACCTTGATCTGCCCAAATTATGTAATGGCAGATCATGGTCCATGTTGTTGGACCAAACGTGTAAGCAAGTATATGTGGTATGATCAGTGTCTAACAATGATATATTAAAAAATACTAAAATTAACATGCTTAAATTTCATGCATTTATCACCGTATGTCACTATATATATATATGAGAGAGAGAGAGAGAGAGAGAGAGAGTGTGACAGACAGAGAAGCTTTCTTGTTTAGATATTTCTTTACAGGTGTACTTAACAATCCTTCTATTTTAGCATCATGAAATTTTCATCAGTGAATGAATTTAACATTGTAAGACAAAATCGTATAAACTGCTGATTGAGAAAATTATATAAACTGCTGATTGAACATTTAATTTATACAGTGACAAGATAAAAATGCAGGCATAATAGACAGTGCAATTTACAATTTGTTTTAATTATGTTTAGTCTTATCAATGTCTTTCATGGTAGTGGTAGGAGACATATTGTTCAGATTGCCTGCTGTCCTTTAGCAGTCTTTAATAACTTGCACAAAACCTAACTCAAATTTTGGAGTTTTACACAATATTGTAGTTGAAAATTGACTGTATGGAAGATATATACTCCATTATGAGTCCTACTGCAAACTGCACAGACCCAGATCTTCCGGTGCATCATGCGTTGGCAGATGTGGGTCTGTGCAGTTTGTTAGGAGTATTCAGTAGAACAAACATCTAACTCCCTAATCTGCAGGCGTATTATGCTTCGGCAGGTGAATATCGTTACTGTTTGCAGATTTACCCAACTTATAAGTGAGTATAAACAGTACTCTCTTGTACGTTGTGTCTGACCTTGCTGGTTGATAAGCATCAGTGTTGTTATTTCTGCTAATTAGACCTGATAAACTGCAGGTACCCAGATCTTTCAAGACATTTTGCGATACCAGATCTGGGTCCAAGCATTTTTCAAATGGATCCAGTGTGCATCATTTTTTATCCCCCATTTGTGATTCACAGATGATCTGACACATAGGTAAATTTACTTTTAACAGTTCGAAACATTATAATATCTTTAACCCAGCTTTTGTAAAATTTCTGTGTATTGAAAATTATTTTGTTCAAGTATTAAAATATTTTTCAAAAAACTTTGATTTTATAGAAAACTTCATACTGTATATACCGGTACAAGTCTAAAACTCTTGTCAACTGCAAACAATACAGACCCTGATTTATGAGCACATTATGTGTTGGAAGACCAGGGTCTATGTTGTTTGCTCTACATACAAATCTTAGCAGACTGGATAGACCCAGATCTAACAGTCCATTATGCAGTCGCAGATCTGTAATTATTCAGTATCCAGTTGGTTCTTGTACACAAGTATATCCTTTACTTATGCATAGGCATGGTCATCCCCGCATGGTCATTATGCATAGGCATGGTCATCCCTGCTTTGGCTATGAAAATTTTGTCACCCACAGAGTTGACAGGTCCCTAAGGCTATTAATAAGGGAGGTAACCTGTTTTAACAATAGTGTGTAAAGGAAATTTAGAATATGTACAGTGCTGGAAGGGCTGAATTGTATAGGTTTCAGATGAAGGATATAAAGGTCATTTTCTTTAGCCATTAGATTTAGATAATGCAATTACTGTGTAATGTGGAGAGCTGTACAAATAGAATAGACCATGACCTGGGGGGGGGGACTGGTCACTGTCTCTTGGACAATTGCCTGATGGCAAAATAGACAAAGTGCCATTTTTCTTAGAACAGTCTCTTTCAAATTAGAATTTACCCTACTAATGAATCTGCTATTGGCATTCAGAATTGGTTTTTCCGATGTGCCGATATGGAAAGCTAAAACGTGACTTTCTTAACATCAACAAAAATATGGGCTATCCCAAAGAATTTCTTTATTTATTGAAACTAATTTTTTTTCTTTGAACCAAGATAAAATAAGTTGTCAACCAAATTTAGAGATGAGCATCAAAGGTTAGGTTGTTTGAAAACTGAAAATGGTTGACAAGATGGGTAATCAGTTGGTTCATTAAAAAAAACTGGGAAACTTGCTCATATATATCTCCAGTCTTTATTATTATCTTTTTTACTACTGGGTAATTATAAAGATATTAGCCAGTTTTGTCAGAACAATTTTTTAATTTTTTTCAAAGATTATAAAATCCATGTGAGATGTAAACTGTTGCCTAACAAGGTGTCTTAAAAAAATTTCAAATATGATAAAGATGAAAGCAGCCATGTCATAAAATGTACAGTTGATAATTATGTTTCAATTTTATATGGCAAAATTAAGTGTGCTTGTCACTTTTCAGGTGCCTTTTGCTTGTTTTTGGGAGGACTGAAATGAAAAATGAAACATGAAACCTTTCATTTATGTTGGGAAATGTGAACAATAAAACTTTTTTTAAATGGCCAAATAAAATAGTACAATGAACATGCATAATCATCACAAAGAAAAAGATTGACACATTTCATTACTGTCCATAATCAGTAATCTTGGATCTAATAACCAGTGATGTGAGAATTCTGCATTCTAGATTTTCATCAGAGATTGACCTGCATATTCCAGTCATGGATCAGGCACACTAACACGCCATTTCATGGATTATCTCCGTTGGGAATTTTAACGCCACTGCCATAATACCGTAAATTTTGTGATAAAATACCACTTGAATAAAACCATATTCCTTGATATTTATATTGGATTTTTTAAATCTTTACTCCGCAATGACTTCAGTGCAAAATTGTAAGAATTTACCTAATACAATAATGGGAAAAAGTCAGGAATTCGTTACTTGCATAGATGATGCACAGGGCCTGTGACATTTTAAGTTGGCACACAGCAAGAAAAACAAGATTATTTCAGTAGTTGGAATAGTTTGGAAGTGTGTTTGAAGGCAAAATGCAGCAGTGATCCATGAATGGCTGAGTCATTAACAGTGAGCAAAACCCAGCACAACTAATTTTTTTAACGCAGGTTGATGGACTTTGTGAAATCAAGGAACAAGAGGAGAATTTTGTTTTGTTTCACATCCTACAAACACCATATTGACTTTTTATTATGGAGTGTATGACATCCATCATTATTACACCATCCAATATTGAGACAATGCACAAATGTAGAGTTCAATCCCCAAGGGACCTAACATCAAATCTGTGGGATGGAGATGGGGCTGGGATTTGGTTTCCAACCAGAATTTTTGTTTCTTTTATCAAAAGATAATTTTAATTTCAGCTAAAATAACAGACAGAGTATGGTTTATATTTCTACAAATCATAGCAAGAGAACTTTTTAAAAGCATATTTAGGGGACACAACTTTTTTTTGTAACCAACATGTTTAAACACCAGTAAAACAATATAATATTGAAAACTTATATTTCAGTTTCTAAATACACTGGATGAAACTGATTGCATTATTAGAATCCTTTATGTATACTTTATTGTTGAGAAAACCATGCAAGTCATTGCATTTTTTAAAAAAAGTACATGTACATTTGCTTGAAACTTATGTTACCTATTTTGCACCTGAGGTATAAACCCCATCCTTCATTATGGGTTATTCTACACCAAACTAGTAAACAAGTTGACAGTGTGGAGTGGAAACCTTTTCTCAATCTCATTTCAGTTAATGATTGAATCAGCCTTTAAATGATGAGTTTACTTTTCATTATCAACCAGTCATGGCCTCCCCAGAACAATACCATATTCACCAATTGCTAGAATGGTTTTAGACTGGTTCTAATCTTTTTATATAATTATCACTTTGAGTTGTGTTACATGATTTGTGTCACAGTATGGTGTTTGTTTTGATACTTTGCTGTGGCTGTGTATGAAGTAAGTTAATGATCCCTGTATCAAGACTGCTGCAAGAGTGAGGACGAATGTGGGCGATAAGAAATCTAATAATGTTGTGAAAATACATGCCAAAATGAGGAATCTTTGGTATGGCTTGAGGAACAAATTGATATCTAGCTATGATATTGTAGTCTAGACTGATATTTTAAACATGTCAAGGACCTTGCTAACAGAGGTGACAGGCTACTGATATTAGTACAAATTAAAAGTGTGAAATTATAAAATGTGTTTGACAAACTCATGACATAGATCTAGCAAAGACTACAGTTAAATATGCTTTAAAATTTGAATCCTCATTTAGTGGAATCTTTGTGGGGTTCTGTGGTGGGGAGGGGGGTTATCAGTTGGGAATATAGGATTGTATCATTGTTAATACATTTGGCCCGCATGCCAGAATGAATGGCCTGACAGTGTCCAGTGACAGTGGAACACATTCTTGTCAAATGTATCAGTTGCCACCTTGCGAGACAGAAGTATTTAGATAAAAACTGCGTGAATAAACAAATGAGGACATACGATTCAAGGCCTTTTAAGGGAATGTGGTTTATGCAACAAATGTTAAACATGTTTCATGGATTTTACATTTTTTGCATTTATCTGTTATTTTATATATATGATACAGAATTAAAAGTCTTTACATTGGTATATTTTATTGTGTTGTTTTGCATTTACATTTGTTGGAAGATTTAACCTCCTAAATCTTTGTGCAGTTCATGTTTACATTGTTTGGATGTAACCTTTTGTTTTCACTACATAAGCATGTTTGTTCTGTGGTGCCATAAAATACCACTGCAGACTTAAACTCTCTTATTACAATATACATGTATATGGTAATTGACTTACACTTCCTTATTGCAATATACCATAATTTTTCTAAAGTGAGCAGTAAATGTTTATTATAACTATATGATTTCTTTTTATCCCCATTATTTTGTAAGTTGTGGTAAAAGAATTAAATTCAAATCGATTTGGAAAACCCATTTTATTAGGTTTATAAAGTCCAAAACTCGCAGGAATTAGGATTGGCTTGGGCAGCCTGTACACCCACAGCCTTCTTTCAGCACTTCTGTAATTTTTACACTCTCATCAGTGAATAGCTAAGATTACAGTACAATTACACCCACATTGTTACAAATGCTGTCCCTTTCAGATTTTAAAGTACACGTCAACATGGTCTTGTAAGTTCTGTTATTGACATCAAATAAAATGTCCATTACAGTGTATTTTTGTAAAATCTAATACTGGTGTTGTTATAACAAAGGCTGTAATTTGTATTTGTGAGCGATCTGCACCTCAGTTGTCATCACAAAAGTTAAGGTTACAAATATTGGATGAAGGTATGCACTTTTTACAGTTTCACCTGGCTACTAATCTGGGACCGGAAAATCAGACAATAGGTCTAATCAGTGCAGGGAGTAGTCCACATTTTTTCCAGTATGTGATGCTTTCATTGTGACATCACGGCATGTGTTGTTCAGTCCTGCTTACACTTGATCACACCATTTAGTTGGCCTTGTCTAAAACTGCTGAAATACAAAAACACTGATTTTGTCTGATGTACATGTATTTTCTGTGGTAGCATTATAATGATCATGGAAGGAATACTGATAGATGAGGAGCAAAATAAACTCAAAAAAATTTGCCATTTAAATGTATTTGTAATAAAAAATTTAAATGTGGTATTTGTGGCTGAAATAATCTGTACTACACACCTATACAACCTGCATGACTTGCACCTTATTTTAGTTGGATATTAAGGCAATGGAAAAAAACATAATGAACTAAAACAATGGGACAAGCAAACAAAATGGTTTAGGAAAGTCACTTTTTGGAAGTTACTTGTCTTGGACAAGCAGTTGAAAGGATTTTTTTTTATTACAGCCTGGTATGTCCTAGTGATACAATGTATATTTGTTTCTTTTCAGCCAATAGACCCAGCAACTAGTCAACCCCAGCCAGGTCATGCCAATAACATGGGCTTCATTAACGTTCCTCCAGACCACTATGTGGTGGAAGAAGAATACATAGTTGGGGTGCCTTTGGTAGGATTGTTGTTATTTTACATATTATGTTTGAAAAACAACTTAAAGTCAAAAAACATTGAATCAGTCTATCTTGCCTGCATAAGCAAATGACATTGAATTTTCCACTATTGGAAACAATGGTGTCATTTTCAGTCTTTAGGTTAAATGTTAAAGTTTTGACTTGATTTTTCTCCAGTTAAATGTACTATTTTGTCATACAAGAATACGAAAGCAAAATGCCATATTCCATAGAACCCTCATTTATCACCATTGATAATACCTGCTTCCCACATGAACATTGGACCAGGTTATATTACAGCATGATCTTTGAAACTTTTTTTGTAAATAGAATGATGTCTTCCTTGAAAATAAATTTGCTTTCACTTGGAATCTTTACTAAAACTTATCATTTGTTGATATTGGATGATAAATAAATTAAAGTCTAACAGATTTGCCTAAAATATGACTGTGTGTGTAGTCAGCCATTTTGAAATTCTTTTTATGCCACTATTCATGAGGTTATCACTGACTGTCATGATCTTGTCTCCTGTTCTTTACTTCGGCATCTAAACATGAACTGCAACAGCCTTATGATATTAGATGTTGTCCTCTGCTCTTTACTTAGCATCTAAATGCAAATCTGAGCAATATTGCATACTATAGTTTTATCCAGGATGCTTTGAAACTAGTACCCCTATCTAGATCTGACTAAATAAAAGCACGCTATTATCAAAAAATGGAATGAGGCTGAGAGGGCTGTTTCAGTCTGATTACGGAAGGATAGGTCGTTCAGTGGTTCTTTTGCAAAATGAGACTTTCATTAACTACGCCACACCCTCAATAACTCATGCCCTGATAACTCGCGAACCCATTATAACTCAAGGTCAGGCATGGATCCCATTTTTTTAAAACTAGAAAATACAAAAAATGATCCCTATTTGTTGAATGTGAAGAAAGTTGTGATTAAAATTTGTAACTGAAATCTTGATATATTGCTCATTTTTTCATCGAATACAGTAGATAGGATCTGGAAATTGAATCAACATTATGAAATTCTTAACTTTTAATAGGAAGTTATATATTTTGTTAAATTTTCTTTCCAAACAACATTCTTAGTACACCATAAATAACAATATTCAATGAAATTTCAGTCAATGAAAATGTCACTAATGCCTACTCTGTTAGTTCAGTTTAAGCATAATCATCATAAATGCATTAAGCCTCATGTATTGAGACATGAAATATTTTTTTATCTACTGTAACAGCTATACCCACGAGCATTTTTCCACGAGAAACTAATTAAGTCCCAGCTGTGTTTTGATATTTGACTGGCAGAAGGTTTTATTGCATTGTTGCACTGAATTAAAAACAGACCTGCTTTGTTATTATCACATTAATTATGTCTTTTTAATCCAATAGAGGGGTGGAATAAAAGAAAACTTAAAAGGTATGTAAATATTACTTGTGTAAGAGGTAGCAGTCCTGATCGTGGGTCTGGTCAACTCATTTCAAATGATCAATCAAATGCTGTTATACACATTATTATATACATAATATTATTAAACTACCTTGACTCATTAGCCCCTGGAGGTTTTTGTCATTTTAGCCTGAAATGCGAGTAGGAAACACATTTTGGAGGCTACTTCTGAATACATCCTAATACATTGACTTCCAAGAGATTTCTGGTTAACCTAATGCCTAGTTGTGTTAGAAACGTTTTTCATTAGCTATTTTGATCACGCATGAGCAGAAGGGTAAAAGTTGGAGATCTTTTTTTTTGGATTAACAGAATTATCTTCTCTGTATCCAGACCACTTTTTATTCCAAATGCCCATCTTATCCTACTTTTTGCAAAGGTTCACCTGTCTGTGTGCAGTTCAGACCAGTTTGCCTTAGATCTGAGGCCAAAAAGTCTAAAATCCTGACACAAAATCGGATTCCGACAAGGGGCGAATTTTTGGTGGAAAAAAATAGGGATAAAATAATTATGTTTTTTGTATTTTGTAGTGCAGCTAGAAAGTCCAGATTATTTGGTATTATTGCAGAATTACATCTATCTTTCTATAATACTACCTACTTTAGTGTATCTTAAATGACCTTGATGCTACAGAGCTTGGAAGTAGGCTACGACCTCCTGATGCATAAACGAGGTGTTAATGAGTTAAATTAGCCTACTCGTTCACAAATTTGATCAAAGATAGCAGTAGTAGCAAGTGAAATGAATACATGTACTTGGTGAAGTAAAAACTCTATAGCTTTGTTTCACGGATACTGTTTATTGTGGATGGAACAAGTTTCAGAGTTTGTAGTTAACTTAAAATTCCTGAATTGGCATTCAGAGATTTCAACAATGATGAGAAAAGTTTCAGTGTTACTTGAAACGAAATCCTGGCATCAATATTTTACTTGTAGAACAATTTTTAAAAATGAGATTCAACGTTGACAGTAAATAAATGTGCCAAGTTTTTTTAAAAAAAGTATTCTTATTTAGTTTGAATCAACAACTAGTCTTGTACACTGCTTTGTTTGCTCCTTTAGTTGCAATGCAGGAACCTTTCGAAGCAGGGAACCAAAGTTATCAACAGCAACAAAATGCAGTGACATAAAACACAATGTTTTCACATACACATGAAGATTGTTGAAACCAGGTGGAATAATGTTAATGATCTTTGAGAGGTTGGGCATCTTGAAAATAAATGTAGTTGATACAGAACAACGAACAAATGTGTTATAAAATATCCTTTATTAACAATTACTCCCAATGTGATTATAAAATAGTGCAGTCCATGTTTTTCGACCCCGTTGTGCACATGTTATCGAGGAAGCAGTGTATTCACATGTTTTAATAAAAGACTCATCTAGCATCCCAGCATGCATTTTTATGAAGCTAGTCATCATAACCAAGAGGCGTATTTGGTTTCAACCATACAGTATGACTTGAGATTAACATTAGGAAAGCCTATAAATCTAAAATATGTAAAAGTGAATATTTTGCATCCAGTTTTTGGCAGTACTGTGCTTTTGTGGAGTTTGATTTAAATAGGGGTGAAAGTCGTAAAGGGTCTAAGAAAAGACTATACAGGGATTTACAAATCTACTTGCCCTAACTCCAGGGACAAGGTCAGATTTATAGTGCACTTGCCCATGGGCAAGTCAAAAAGAGAGAGAGAGAGAGAGAGAGAGAGAGAGAGAGAAAGGGGTCATGTTTCATTTGTAATGCTTTATGTTCTGCAAGTTGTATACTTTTGTGAATAAGCCATGGTACATATATCAGCATTCCTCTGTTACATGCTTGATGTCCTCCAAGTTTTGTACTCTGTGATAATGTGAATATTTACTATTTAAAGCAAGTTTTGACGTATAAGGAATAAATATTTATTTTATCTGATCAGTAACATTTTGATCATGATTTCAGGGTGTCAAGATGATAATTGTGAAGTAATTGGATAAAAAAGTGTCCCATTTTGATCATGATTTCAAGGTGTGTAGATGATAATTATGAAGTAATTGGATAAATTAAGTGTCCTTCAGTTGTGAATATAAATAGATCATTACAAACAGCATAGCATTCATTATTATTCATGTAGTTGATGAGACAAGTATGCAGTGTTTTATCTACCCATGCATCATGCGTCAAATATGCAGAATTTTCCGATTTGACGCACAAAAGTCAACAACGGTACGTAAATTGACACCCCCCAATGTTATGTTTTGCTGATTAACACAAAACAAAGGTTTGGTCTAAAAATCGTTGCCGGTACGTAAATTGACGCACCCAATGTTATGTTTCGCTGATTAACACAAAATAATGGTTTGGTCTAACTACTTCATTGGCTAGATTACAACTCGCTCAACAGAGAAAACGTGTGCACATCATTTTCTTATGCTGATGTTATCATCACACATGGGGTTACAACTGAGTGTGGAGCCTGGAGCTGACCTTATGTGACCTGAAACTGTCACATTATTTGTAGCAACAGTATGTTAGAACCATAAATCACTATACACAAGAAAGAGGCGAAAAATAAACATTGATTTTACTGTGATTCTCACGAGAAGCTATTATTTTATGCGCATCCTTGTCATGCTAAGAAGCAACAATTTCCATTCCCTCAATTGTATGCATTGCGTTGTTCCAAGATAATATCAGCATTCAAATGAAAATGGCCTCCAAGGCAAAAAACGTAAAATAGATCTGAAATTATCATTTGGACCGCGTTTTTACAACCGACCGTCGATAATAGTATTGTTATCGAACCAGTGGTGCCTTCATCATCTAAAGATGAGGTAACAGTTACTTGTAAGGTAAAACATAATTTTGTGCAGCAATGATTGAAAACATACAGCTGGCAACGTTTTCCAAAAAAAGATAAGTCGAGTGAAGAATGTGGCAGTGAAGACGCCTTTATGTTTTGCCATATATGTACAGAGGCTAAAATAAACCTCGACGACCAAATGTGCCAAAAAACAAAAACTTTCAGAACAGTGCACTGGGAAGGCATGCTGGGTTGCCAGAAAACAAACTGTTGGTTGAAGGCAGAGGTCTCGCTAGGATTTTAAAACTAGGAGTCCAGGACTCCCATTTTGGTAAAAATAGGAGTCACACCAGCAAAAGTTGCAGTCCCCTCCCAGAAAACTATGCAAATTAGAAAAACTATTGGTTGCCATTGAGTTTAATTTTACATTCTTTATAACATTGACATAGCTCTCGTTTGTCCGTCAGAGTGAGACTGAATTTTGTCAATCCAGGGAAGGTCTTATTCCAAGCACTAAGCTAGGCATCACAAACTTTTCTTACACTTGGCTACTGTCCCATCTGAACTTTCAGTTCTAGCAACTTAGCTCTCTTCTGAATCTCATTACAATCTTCATCAGTCTGCTGTTTAACTCCAAAATATCCAAATTTGTGAATGACATTTTGTCCAAGTCTCAACATGTCTTGATTCCGAGGTCACGTGCACTGCTTATTCCGCTACACTTGGAAATGAACACAATTATGAAACCTAAAGTTGTTTACTTCATGTACTCTTATAAGTGACCACAAGTACATCTCTGGGTCTTTCTGCCTCTGAATTCAATCACTGTAAATATCAGTACATTTTCCCACCCAGCCGAGTGTAAAAGACATCCCTTTTTTTAAAATACAAATCTCTTCTTAATTTAATACACCACTAAACAGCTAAAGAAATTGATGCCATTGGTATTTTGAAGAATTCGCCGTTCAGTAAGACTTGGCTACTACCTGTTCAGAGGTACTGGAGAGCCTATCAAGCATTGTTGAGGATAGTTTTATACGTGACCTGCAAAATTTGTCATTTGTGACAGTAATGGCAGATGAAAGTACTGACATAGCCAACAATAAACGCCTTGTCTTATATGCTCAGATAATTTCTGATGATATGAAACCATCAACAAGATTTTTAACAAATACAGAATGTTCAGATGCTTCTGGCAAAAGAATTGCCTTATTGGCTTTAGTCACATTATATAATTATTATTTTTGTTGTGTATTTAAACAATATAATTATTTTTAAAAAAAACTACTTGAGACTGATCATCAGCCTGAATAGGACTCATAGGTTTGGATTTTGACTCACTGTTTTTTGCCTTGATGAGTCAGATGACTTACATGAAGCCATTTGTAGATAAAACACTGAGTATGCTATATTATCTAGGGCAAAAATGAAATTTGATGAAATTTCTACATTTAGCTCAAATAAACCTGAATTTTATGTTGAAAAGTAGATAAATACAGATGTTATATATTAAAACATGATTTAATATTAAACTAATGCAGTTCTGTTATCATGGTTATTGGTTGTTTTAATTTTCAGTTCTTTCTTTTACCTAAATATCTCTCACTTTCTTAAAAATCTAGCTGTTTCCAAACTTTTCTACCTATCCATTTTTTGGGGGGCAAGGTCAGATTTCCCAGGGGCAAGTTACATTGCTTGCTGGGCAGGCTGACCTTTATAGAAAGTTTTAAATCCTGCTATAGGTTATACATACTATGAGTTATGTCTTTACCAGGGTGAACTTGTTTCTTCCCAGGTCCGCCCGAAGCCAGCTTTCCTAGAGATCCTTCACCGAGCTGGAGCCACAGGAGAAGTCTTCACAAAGAAAGAGGTACTATAGCATACACTGAATAGATAGAAGTCATCACAAAGAAAGAGGTACTATAGCATACACTGAATAGATAGAAGTCTTCACAAAGAAAGAGGTACTATAGCATACACTGAATAGATAGAAGTCTTCACAAAGAAAGAGGTACTATAGCATACACTGAATAGATAGAAGTCTTCACAAAGAAAGAGGTACTGTAGCATACACTGAATAGATAGAAGTCATCACAAAGAAAGAGGTACTATAGCATACACTGAATAGATAGAAGTCTTCACAAAGAAAGAGGTACTATAGCATACACTGAATTTATTTTCTGAGCTAAAGATAGGAGAAGAAATTAGTAAAATGTGTTCCACAAAAATTACCATATGTACTTGCTTGTAAGTTCAATCAAACTGCAAACAGCTAAGATCCTGATCTGTCATAGCATAATGCACCTGTAGATCAGGGTCTATGTTGTTTGTTAACTGATTATTCCTAACAAACTGACAGAGTCAGATCTTCCGGTGCATTATGTGTCGGTGGATCTGGGTCTGTGCAGTTTGCAGTTGGACTATTCTTATAAGTGAGTACATATGAAAGGTAGTTTCTGATTGTTATTGCACACTTAATGTATGCAGTGATGGAGGCAATTTTAATAAAAGAGACAGTGGCAATGGAATACTGTCATGAAGTATAACTGGGCCGGTCTCAACTGATCCTAATCCAGTCATAGCTAATAAATATGGTTATTAGTTAAATGAAAGGTGCCACAGAACCTGATAATAAATTGGGAAGCCTGGGGATGCAAATGACGGCATTATGGAAAGTAATTTTATTATGGCATCCACATGAATACATCAAGGCAGTCAGCTTCCAAAATCAAATACAACACATGTATCAGGGTGTATTGAGAAGCCTTCACAGTTGTATATCTCATTTTGCAATAGTTGATGTTTGCTAAATTTTCTCATGTGATTTATTTCCCAAACCATACATTATAGACAGTATCAAAATTTCATGCTGTTGAGTTGTCCATTATTAATAATGGCTTTGATGTTTCTGATTGCAGATCCTCCAGTTTTTGAAGACCTACATTGGAACTAGGAAACTTTATGATGTGAATGACCCTCGAGTTGTTTATTGTGAGAATGACCCACTTGGAAAAGTCTTTAATGTGGCTAAATTTACCATTGAAGAAGTTCTGTAAGTAGGGTTAAATATTTTGCTTCATAAACGAAGATCTCAAAACCAAAAGGAATAGTTTCCTTTAAAATTGTATTAAATTCAAAGATGAAAAATTTCATTCATGCAGGAAATAGATGAGAGAGAGGTTAATTTCATTTTTAAAAGAGATCAGAATTGTAAATAATGACACACTTGGTAATTTAAGTCTCATTCTGGCTTTCTTTTAATTCTCTACATTGTAGGACCTCCTTTATACCCATGTCTGTTTTCACTGAACTTTGTACATGAGCATTCTTAGTAGATTTTACTGTGAACTCGCCTTTTAGCTGTACTGGTCATAGACCAGAAGAGCTTGTGGAATTGTCTGATGTCTGTCTTCTGTCCATCAATTATCATAAGTTTGTTATCCCTACTACTCAACTACATTGAGAACTGCTATAAAGCTTTTCACCCTTGTTATTCCAATGGTATAGTTAGTCCTAAATGAAATCGGTGATATTCGGACATCCAGTATGGCCACCACAGCAGTCATGTTCTTGTTATCCCTACCTCTCCAGAATGGATGGTCATATCATAATCAGATTTTCACTAAAACACCTTTTAAGAAGTCTACTTGATCCTAAATGAAAATTGTGCTGATCTGATGTTTGGTATGAGCACCACAGTGGTTATTTTGAAAAATCTTGTTATCACTACTTCTGAATGGAAAGTCATATTAATATTGGGTTTTCACCAAAAGACTTCTTATGATGTCATGTTTGTCCTGAATGAGAATGGTGCCACTATGACATCCAATTTGACCACGTCAGTAACCACCTATAAAATCTTATCTCTACATCTCATAAATGGATGGTCATACCAACATATGGTTTTCACTTAAAATTTTTTCATGTCTGTTGGCCTTAATGAAAAAGGTGACAGTCTGACATCTAATATTGCCACAACAGCAGCCATCTAGAAATCTTGTTCTCTCTACCATTCCAGAATGGTAAGACTTATTGACATGACATATTCTTCAGAAGACTTCTTGAGATGTTTAGTTCATTCTAAATGAAAATGATGTTCAGTATGGCCACCATTTTGGCCATCTTCAGAATCTTGTTATTGGTACTCCAGAATGAAAATAATGCCGCCATGGGGATGTCCCCAGACAACTTCTTATTATGACCAGTTGGTCCTAAATGAAAATGGTTCTCTTGCACAAAATATGGCTGCCGTAGTGAGCATCTTGAAAATTTTATTGTTACTACAATGAATCGATGGGCATATCAGCATAGCTTTGTAGCTTTACTAGTCAAAATCAAGAAAAGCATATGGGATAGTTTTTCATATGTCTTCTGTTCATCTGTTAGCATAAGTGTGTTATCACAATTCTTCCTAAACTCATCATCATCATCATCATCATCATCATCAATCCCTTAACCCAAGAGGTTGTTGGGGCACCACAGTTGACTTTACAAGTAATTCTCTCCATCCTTCCCTGTTCTCTACTGCCCTTTGGGAATCTCCAAATCCCATGCCTGTCCACTCCTTAATGTTGTCTTCCCACCTCTTTTTCTGTCTGCCTCTTCTTCTGCACCCTCTCACTGTGCCTTGCAAGATTGTTTTTGCCAGTCCAGACGATCTTGAGATATGACCATACCATTTCAGTTTGCACTTTTTTACAGTGATCAAGAGGTCTTCATAGGATCCAATGGCTTGTTGGATCCTGTTGTGGACTTTTTCATTGGTTACATGGTCAGTGTATGAGATGCCCAAGATCTTGCATCTCATTTCAAAGGTTTGAATCCTTCTTTGTAGACCTGATGTGAGCGTCCATGTTTCACAAGCATACAGAAAGATGGATATGACAATCAAGCACATCAGTCTCATTTTGGAACCTTAAGCAATGTTGCTATCTTTCCATATTGGTCTTTCTGAACTACTTGGAAGATTGGCATGAATCTTTAATATACACATGCATCCCATCCAAGGTCTAGTTAGTCTGAAATGAGAGCGGTGCTGCTCAGACATCCCACATGGTCACTACAGCAGCCATCTTGAAAATCTTGTTATTGCTAGTCGTCCTGAATGGACGGTCATATCAAGCTGGAATTTGCATGAAAAGACTTCATATGATGTCCAGTTGGTCCAAATGAAAATTGAGATGATCTGATGTCCAGTATGGTCATCACAGAAGCCATATTGAATATCTTGTAATTGCTACGTCTCCTGAATTGAAAGTAGTATTAACATGGGGTTTTCACCAAACAGCTTCTTATGATGCCAGGTTGGTTCTAAATGATAATGGTGCCAGTCTGATGTCAAATATAGCCACCACAGCCCACATGCCAACCATTATTCATTTGGTGTAATCATAATGCTTTTTTTTCCACCAAATTACATTTTGTGCCGGCCTGTATATGGGTTATGTTTTTTTGGTACATTAAAAAATAAAATAAAACTAAACAATAAAACTTGGGGTTTTTTTGTTATTTTTATTATTTTCTCTTTAATTCCACTCATATAAATTGGAGAATATTCTTAAAAAGATAACTGCTGCATAAAATTAGCATAAGAATGCATTCTTTATTTGTTATTTATAGCAACTGTATATGACCCATTTCCAAGGAAACAGATGAATTTCTTCAGATGTGAACTTTTCCTCACAGATTCGTTACATTGATAAGCTAATAAGTTAGCAGACCAATCTGTACTTTTAAACAAAATGACGCCAGATGTTATGTGAAACACTTCATGGTGCAAGTTGTGGATGTTATATGACAGAAAATGTTAGAGCAGATGGAATTTTTTAAAACTTCAATACATCAGATCCAAAAAGGAATAAATGAACACCACAATACAGCTTTAAAATAAGAATATATGAGTAATGTACTACAGTACTCTGAGCATATGATCATGCTCATTGCAGCATTCCAGTTCGCAGTCACTCAGTGAAGTTACACATGTAGACTAGCTAAATTGAGTGCTGAATGTAAATAATTTTTCAGTATATTTTGTGTTTGTATTCTGATTCTAATCCATATGGATCTTGCCCTTTGTGACAAGAAATTTTTACCAGCTGCAGAACCAGGTTAGTAGCAAAATTAAATGTATCTTTTTTATACGTGCTTTAATTCTGGCATAATATATAGATTACACTTTTTCCACCCAAATTATGCTTTTTTGCCACTTATAATAGCAATAATTACACATATACCTCTCAGTGGGGGATTGGCATGTATGCCACAGCAATCAGATTGAACATCTTGCTATTTATACATCTCCTGAATGGATGGTCATATCAACATGGGGTTTTCACTTGCAATGTATAGTTGGACCTAAATGGAAATGGTGCCATCAAAATGTTAGCCATCATAGCAGTTATCTTGAAAATCTTGTTACTGCCACTACTTCAGAATGGAACGTTCTTCACTGGAAGACTTCTTATCATGTATAGTTGGTTCTGAATGAAAATAGTGCCAGACTGTTATCTAATTGGCTGCTACAGTGCCCATCTTGAAAATCATATTACAGCTACTCAGCTTCCTGAATTGATGGCTATATCAACATATGGTTTTCACTGAAAGAATTTTTCATGATGTCTAGTTGGTTCTAAATGAAAATGGTGCCAGTCTGATGTCCAAAGTGGCCACCACATAAAATTTTGTATGGGTACTCATGAATTGGGTGGTCACATCAGCATGGGATTTTCACTAGAAGAAAGTTTAAAAATAAGCCTAAAATGCATAGGGTGCCACCTGCATATCCACTTTGGCTGCCACTGCTGCCATCTTGAGAATTTTGTTATTGCTACTTCATGTGAATGGATGATTTTTATTAGCACTGTGATTTTTACTCCAAAACTTTTTATGATGTCACATTGAGCATAACGAAAATGGTGCATCTCAGACAGTCAATATGGCTACCACCATGGTATCTTCAAAATCTCGTCACGACTTTTCCTGAATGAATCATCATGACAGCTTAGGGTTTTCATTTAAAGACTTCTTTTGATGTAATTGCTGGTTGTAAATGACAGTAGTGACAATCTCACAATCTGACATCCAGTATGGCCACCACTGTGGCTAACTGGAAAATCTCATTATTGCTACTTCTTCTAGATGGCTGGTCATATTGACACAGTGCTTATACGAAAAGATGTCTAGTTAATTTAAACAGAAATTGTGAGCATCTGATATCCAGCATGGCCACTATAGCAGTCATCTTTCAGATTTTCTTCTTGTTACTCCTCTCAAAACAAAATGTGATGTCAACATTTACACTGGAAGATTTCTTATAACATCTTGTTGGTCCTAAGTGAAAATGGTTCTGATCTGATAATTAACATGGCCATCATGGTAGCCATTTCAAAAATCTTGTTACTGCCTCCCTTCTAAATGGAAAGTTATTTTGACATCAAAAGAGTTCTTATGGAGTAGGTCCTAAATGAAAATGATGCAGATTGACGCTGACTATGGTTGCCATGGTGGCCATCTTGAAATTATCATTATCTCGGCTTCTCCTGAATGGATAGTTACATCATCATGGGTTTTCACCAGCAGGTTTATGATTCATAGTTGGTCCTCAATCAGAATGATGCCAATTGTACAGCCAGTGTAACTGCCATGATGGCTTCCTTTCAAATCTCAATCAAAATGGTGCCAATTGTACAGCCAGTGTAACTGCCATGATGGTTTTCTTTCAAATCTCAATCAAAATGGTGCCAATTGTACAACCAGTCTAACTGCCATGATGGCTTCCTTTCAAAACGTGCTAATGCTATGCCAAACGACTTCTAATGATATTTTCATGGTCCTAAATGAAAATGGTGTAAATATGATGACCCCCATAGCAGCCAGTGATTATCAATATCATCGATGGGTTAGATAAAAGGAAGAAATGGTCTTATTTTGAATTCCTGGAAATTCTTTTCTTCCAGTGGCTCTTAAGTCCCTTTGAAGGACTGTTTTCCAAGGTATAAACTTTTTTATTATTTTGTTGGTTCTATGAACCATGAATTAAAAAACTTTACAAACAATGATCCTTCTGTGGAAACAACAGGATCTCTCCCCTATTCATCAATATAAGTATCAATGAAAATGTTGTTTATTGCCAAACCATGAAGTAATTGAATTCACATAGATGTTTGAGGACATTCTAGAAGTTTTTTCTTCGTATTTCAGGGATTTGCTTAGTAAGAACTGCTTCAATGTTCCAGACACATGTATAAAGAGAAAGCGTCATCTGGTGTCAAAACCCCTGCCACAGCAATCAATGAACCAGCAGAATTCTGTAAGATTTACATATTTTTTGTGTCATATTTATAAAAAGATTAAGGGCTAAAATAGTAGAGTAATACTTTTGGCAAAGCATTTGTTTTATGCCTTTGCAGCTTTGGAGTTAATTCTTAGCCACAAAGTTATAGAAACATTCTTATTCTCAAATGTAGACTCAGAAGTGACTCTAAATTCTTATGTCTTGAAGTTGGCTGATTTTAATTTGGATTTTTACCTCAATCTCAGTTTGAGCAGTGGGGAAATTCTAACACAATGTAACCCTTTTCTGCCTGTCTTTCTAGTTAAGTTTTCATGGTTTGGACAACCTTGAAAAATCTTCAAATTTGAGGGGTTGCTTTGAAAACTCTGTATTTTAAACAAGGTGGATTTATTCTTGAACACTCCTTGAATTTGTTGAAAAACTCCTCAGATTTTTCCTAGAACTTCATTGCTAATCAATGACTAATAAATAATTAAAGTTGAATAAAATCAGATGGATCAAATAATACATGACATGGGTTGTTACCAGATAGAGTAGCATCCCTTTACTGTACAGACATGCTAATTATGTGTTTTTGATCATCTTCTTTTGTATCAAATTATGCAGTGATAAGCAGAGTAACATATGGGGGAAAGTTCAGTTTCTGTAAGAAAAAATACTCCTAGAAAACATTAAAGGTGTTTAAATCTCCTTGAAAAGTCATTGAACAACTCACTGGTTTGTATGTGCCATCATTGAGCATTGGATCAATTTTCTGTCAGTGTGCCTAAGGCATTCATGTTCCACAAACAAATCTTGTAGTAATTGTTCTAGGCTGTGTGAGAATTAGTGGTTGCCCATGTTGGTCAAGTAGTCACATTATTTCAAACTATGTGAGTGTTACTGGTTGTCCACTGTGTGAGAGTTAGTGGTTGTCCATGTAGGGCTGATGATATTAATGGTGTCTGCAAAATCACCTCATTAATATGTGTAGATTTCACTATTTATTGGAAGAGTCCAGCTGTCGTTTGGCATGGACAATCATGTTCTATGTCTGTCATTCTTTTTTGTTGATAAAATACAATGGAAAACATGTAAGATCTTTCATTATGTTGTAATATATTTTAAGAAAAAGGAAATGATTAATAAAGAAATATTTCCAGTCATTATGCAGGAAAATCTCTTTAAAATTCAAAAAGCAGAAGTTTCATATGAAAGAAAAACTACATAGGCATAGAAAATGCCTTGAGAGGGTAATATATTTTCATGAATAAGAAAGTAATATTTATAATATTGGACATAGGGACTGGTTTCAATGACATTTCATGCTTTTCAGATGCCATCACTGTCACAGTCTAGCTCCCTGACCATTGCTGTGTGCCACTCATCCCCAATCATTAGCAGCAGTACACATTCCAGCATGCATTTACGAAGGTCACCAAAGATCAAGGTATCACCAAAGGGATTTGATGAAGTGGATGGGGACATTTCATCTGATAAACCTTCTCAGAATGAAGAAAAGAGAAGGAAGAGATCCCATGGTAATAAACACTGAAGCAATTGTTCAAATCTGCAGGTATTACCTGCATTGTATTTTGCCTCAATTATAGTAGCAGTTAGCAACATGGAGTTATGTTTTCTGGCAATGATGTCAGAGCTTGCATTTAAATTACTGTTGTTATGGAGTTTAATGCCATTTTTCAGCGCAAGATAGGCTATGCATGGCAGCCAGAATAACTGGTGGAGGAAGAACCCGGGAAAACCCAGGGAAGAACCACCAACTCATGATAAGTTACTGTTATGCATTTAAGTTTTGAAAGTCAAATAATATGGATTTAACATATAGCAGATAGTTTTCATAGATGTAAAACTTGAGAATCTACGATAAATACTCACTTATAAGTCAGATATTTTTCATAGATGTAAAACTTGAAAATCTACCATAAATACTCACTTATAAGTCAGATCCAACTGCAAGCTGCATAGACAGATTGGCTGTTGCATAATGCACTGGCAGATTTGGGTCTATACAGTTTCTTTAGGGATAATCAGTAGAACAAAACAGCATAGACTGTTCTGCCAGCTTGTTATGCAATGTCAGATCAGGGTCTAGGATGCTATTGTTGGGACCCTACTTGTAATTGTGTATATATGGTAGTTATAAATAAGGATTGTTGCATTTTATCCATTGCTGATGTGTACAAGTTGTAGTATTAAGATAGACTGAATTATGTATTCATTGCTGTTCATGTTGTAATTTTAAGTTTGATTGGACATTTTTTATTCATTGCTGTTGTGTAGAGGTTGTAACATTAAGTTTGATTGGATATTTTAATCCAATACTGATGTGTACAGGTCATAATATTAAGTTTGATTGGATATTTTAATCCATTACTTAATGTGTACAGGTTGTAATATTAAGTTTGATTGGATATTTTAATCCATTACTTGATGTGTACAAGTTGTAATATTAAGTTTGATTGGATATTTTAATCCATTACTGATGTGTACAGGTTGTAACATTAAGTTTGGTGGGATATTTTTTCATGATCTCGACTCTGAGACAATTAAATTGCTGAAAGTTCACCACCACTAACGTTCTCCCTTCTGACATCTTTAAACACAGTTGGCAAGTGAGACATGTTTCGTAGACCTGTTTAGTACAGTTGACAACTGACATGTTTCATGGAACTGTTTAGTACAGTTGGCAAGTGAGACACATTTCATGGAACTGTTTAGTACAGTTGGCAAGTAAGACACATTTCATGGAACTGTTTAATACAGTTGGCAAGTGAAATACATTTCATGGAACTGTTGTTGTAGAATGGCTAGATTTTGTAAAATTAAAAACAACCACAATCACTGTACATATGTTCTATTCTATTCTTTATTCATAGTTCTTCTTAAAATATTTCATGCATTCATCTGAAAACAAATTTTATAGCAAGAACAATGTACATCTATTTGCATGCATTCATCTGAAAACAAAATTTTATAGCAAGAACGCTATACATCTATCCTTTGACATTAATTACATTTATATTTGAAGATCACACATGTATTAGCATATGAAATCGTTTCTAATTTACTCCTTGTCATTTATTACGCCCTGAATTTGTTTTACTGATTTTTAAACTGCTATTTTGCAAGTGGTCTCCTTTTTTTTTGCTTCTTTCAATTACATTGATCTTTCCTCCAGTGTTAGAGAGTGTATCTTTTTAGTTGGAGGTTCTGCCAATGTTATTTAGGTGCTAATAATAACAACTGTAACAGTTTGATTTGGCATTGGGGAAATAGGGAATGTATGTATATATCTATATATATATATATATATATATACACACACACACACACACACACACACACACACACACACACACACATACATACATACATACATGGTATATGTACCAATGAATGAAGAGGGTATATTAAGTTTGGACTGGAGATGGATGTCCTGGAAAATAGAAGTTGTGGTAAGTTTACATAATTAAAGTTAGTTGTACAATCTCAAAAAACATTTTAAAAGCAACAGTTTGAATAAATAAATACTTCAAGCTGACATAGTCAGTATTATAATTTTTCTTTTCAAGAGTGGGCATCAAAACCTCTCTCAAATGTTTTAAAACCTTTTTGGCTGCTTTGGCCGAGTCACCTCCTACTTCAGGTTTTATGGAATGCCTTGTATATAGCTAGGTAATAAATTTGTAACCATATTCACTAGACCATACGGCAGAACCTTGTTGAGGATAATTTTAGGGGGAATTGTTTTCTTATTTGGGGAGTAAATGTTAAGAGCTGTATAAAAGAGTCTATATTTTCTATGCCCATGCATTTATTACTATCAGATTTTTTGTATATGATCAGAGGAATGGGGTGGTAAAAAGGTCAGATATAAAGGTCATTGAGGTTGTTTAGTCATTTGTTGCTACAGGTGCAGCAATGTCATCATTGGTGAGGCAATATATTCAGAGATTTTATCACTTCATCTATCACCTGAATCATTCCAGTAGAAAAAATATTTTTTTAATTCTCTCTCACCCTCCTTCCCATCATTTTGTCTGAGTTTGGATTTCTTATTCAGAAAAAGCATCCAGTGATTCCAGTGAAAGTCATTCAAGCAGAAAAAGACGTGCTTCAGTAAGTATAACATATGCCGACCCAGAAAGCTCCGGCTATCCATGGTACTTCCAGGTGAAGATGGAGAATGAGGGAGATAATGAGGAGGGGAGTGAAGTTCTCAGTGTCCAGGTTTGTATGCAGGCAATTTTTGTGTCTTCAAAAACCATTGGACTGGTTATCTCCCCTTACAGATGCACATCTGATCCTTAGTAACTTGACAGATCATATGGGAGATTTTTAGGAGATATTACTGGATATTGTGATATCTCTTGCAATGGTTCCATTCACAGCATAATCTGAAACACATGAAAGAAATACAAGTTTTATTAAGTTCTGAATAAGCATGTATTTGCAAATGCAAAATCAATATCTAGTATTTTTTTTTCATATCTATTTGGCCGATTGAGGTCTCGTCATGAAACTTTGTTTGCTCTTGTACCGTGGCAAGACAGTGTCTTGTAAAAGAACGGGATGAGTCCAATTAGCAGTATAAGAATTATTCCAATTTTGAAGAAAGAAATTATTTGTCCATCTCTCTCTGGCACTTTTAATAATACTGTATATACTAGCTAATAAGTAAAGTCTAATTACATGCAACAAAGACCCTGATATGTCATTGTATAATGCATCTGTTGACCGGGTATATATTGTTTGTTCTCCTGATTACTCCCTAACAAACTGTACAGACCAAGATTGCAGGTGCATTATGCAATGACAGATCTAGGTCTGTGCAATTTGCAGTTGGTCTGGACTTGTAAGCAAGTATATTCAGTAAATATCTTCCAACCCACTTGAGGTAACTTCCTGAAACTTGATATGCAATGGTATCATGAAAGGTCACATGTTGGAATAGGCTTTGTCCGATTATTACATTTAGAGCAGGGTGTAATCAAATAGCACATGCAAATTGACAGATCTAGTTGTGTACATTTTAATTTAAATATTTACCTAATGTTCTGGTGTCAACCAGCTTCATGTACAAGTTGTTGACAACAGCTGATTGAAATAAAGTTCAGATGGACTTGCAGACTGTATCATCGTACTAGTAAATATGATCATAGAAGCAGGGCTTAAATAAATTTTGGTTGACTTCTTGTTGTACATAGTAAGTGACTTGGAACTTTTATTTGTCCTGCATCAGTTTTACACATACTATTCTGTACATGATAATGAATCTGCGTAAAATGCCACTTATTCAGTTTAATGAGTATCTTGAAAAAGTGACATCTTTCTCTGCCACCACTCAGAAATATGCACAGACAAGTGGAATGTTCCTGCCCTGTTAAATCTTACCGTACGTACGACTATACTTCTAAGTTGGGACATGTTACTTTCATTCAGAGCTTGCCCTCATTGTATGTGAAATTATGAAATATAAACTCCTATTTAGGTTTTCTTTATTAATATTCCTACTTTCTGTACAGGACAAGGACACTATCCCAATACAGGATTCCACAGATGACCTTTGGTTTGTGGAGGAGGAGGAGTCGGTTTCTGTGGAGATAACTTCAGACAGAGAATTTGCCTTGGAGTACGATGTAGCTTCTGATAGATCCACAGACAAAATGTCTGATGATAGTTCTGTCCATTCAGGAGAGGTATGTCACAAGCTTGAAATAAAATCTTTGCACTGTTTTTTTTTTTTTTTACAATATGATATGCACTTTTATTCCTTATTTTGTTGGTTATGCAAGAATTACATGTAAGAATGAGAATTATTGGACCATTCTGTATAATCAACAGATTTAAGCACTGAAGAGTCTTTTGAGCCTTGACCCCATTATCCCAGGAGTAAAATTGAAAGTCAGTAGAGTCAAAACTGAAATCTCGACATTTGTTTATGACAGTTGTGAGCTCACAGCTAAGATTGTACATTATTAGTGGATCAGACTGATGTTTAAGATTTTTTGTTAATGTCAAATAAAGAGAAACACCTGTACAGTACTGTGAAAGAAACAAACAAGCAGAAAGTGAGACAGGCGTGGCCATTAATGATTTTTGAATAAGTATTTATCTTCCTAATTATATTTGGCATATTAAACAGAAAAAGGATTATTTTATATTTTATATTTTATTTATGAAGATTGAACCTGCCTTCAGTGGCAGATGAGTTTGATTTCAAATGCCCTTCTTCCGCTTACATATCATCTTTCTCAACAATTTTAGCCAACATAAATTTACTTTCCCATTCTTTATTCAGTCTACTTGCAACCTTTAAGAGATTTATTATCCTTCTCCTCGGAATCATTACTTTCTGTTTCTTGTCTGAGTGCCAGAGTGATCATTATTGGCAGGCCATTTCTGAAACTGATACAGACAAGAAAAATGCACTCCTTGGAGCTGCCATGATTTAACAGACAAAAAAAAATAAATATTGTGTCTCATTATTTAATAACAAATAATTACAAAACACAGAATTATGTTGAATGATTTTTTTTGTGCTTTGGAATTACTTGAAATTGAATAATGAGATGGAATAATTTTGTTTCATATGTATTTGCAAATTGACCAGTTAATTTTACTGACTGATACAGTAAATAAAACACCTGAATTTTTAAACATTTTGAAGCAGATTAATCAGCTATAAAATGCAATTAAAGTTTGTTCACTTTTGACAGATGACTTTCTGAGCTACCTTATTTTCACAGTGTAGTCTGATTGATTATAATTTGACAGACAATCAAACAGTGCCAATATTTGATCAAAAGTTAATACAGTTAAAATAAATTCATTCTTCCTCTCATAAACATCAAAAATAATCTAAACACAGTCTAACCTTTATTCATTTGTGAACACCTAAGTGTGACACTTCTCATAGTTGCCCATAATGCTGCATGCCATACCTTATCAAAGGCCTTTTCGAAATCTATAAAGATGTGGTATAGATTCTGCTGATGCTGAAGGTATTTCTCGCAAAGAAGTCTGAGATTGAAGATTTTTTCTGTGGTGCTCCTTTCTGCTTGGAAGCCTGCCTGCTCTTCAGCAATAATTTTCTCTGCTTGAGGCTTTAGTCTGTTGAGAATTACCTTCAGCATGACCTTGCTCGGGTGACTGATCAAACTGATGGTTTTGTAATTTTGGCACAGCTGTAGGTTTCCTTTCTTGGGGAGCATGATGACTGAGGATTGAGTCCATGTGGTGGGCCATTCTCCTGTTTGCCATATCTTGTTGCAGATTGTTGTTAGGACTGTGACTATCTCTTCTCCTCCTGCTTAAATGAGCTCTGCTGGTATGTTGTCATGCCGGCTGACTTTCCTTTCTTTAGTGACCTAACTGCCATTTCTGCTTCTTCACGAAGAATGGGGTTGTCATCAATTTCTTCTGTCTGAAGGCAGTTTAGTACTGCTGGATCTCCTTGGATCTTATGATTGTACAATTCTGAGCAGTATTCTGTCCATCGCTTGAGGATCTCTTGATCTTCTGTGAGGCATTTTCCTGATTTGTCTTGGATGGTGGTAGTTTTCCCTTGTTTATGGGTTGTGAGATCTTTCACCAGTTGATATGCCATTTTGCTGTCATTTCTACTCAGACTGTCTTCAATTTTGCAGCATTGTCTTTCTATACAGGATTCTTTTGCCTTTTTTCATACTTTTCGTGATCATGTTGTTTATCTCTCTGTATTTTCTAGCTCCTTCATGATCTCTTTATCCCTTTTTCAGTTCTCTTCTTTTGTCACATAGTTCAAGGACATCTGTTGTGACCCAAGGTTTCTTTGTTTGATGATATTTGCCAATGATCTCGCTAGCTGTTCTAGTCAAAGCTGTTGAATGTGGTTGTTAAGGACCTGGTGCAAGTTGTTGAGCTCTATGACAAAGCCACCAGTGCCGTCCTCATCAATGGCAGCAGGGGAGATTTGTTTTCGAACAACAATTGGAGTCGGACAGGAATGTATACTGTCACTTACACTCTCCAACATTTTCCTGGAAAGGATCATGGAGGATGCTTTGCATGACCATAAGGGCACTGTCAGCTTCGGAGGATGAACAATCACCAACCTTCCCTTTGGAGAAGATATTGATGTTTTAGCAGGAGATGAAAAAGAACTGGCTGACTTGGTTGAGCGCCTTGACACAATCTCCACAGCATATGGTATGGAGATAGTAACGGAAAAAACAAACTGATCACAAACAACACCAATGGCATCAGTGCAGAAATAAAGGTCAATGGACAGAAGCTGGAAAGAGTCACAAGTTTCAAGTACTTGGGATCAATTATCACAGATGAGGGCTCCAAACCAGAACTACTTTGCAGAATTCCCCAGACAACAGCAGCAATAACAATGTTGAGAACAATATGGAAAGATACCAACAATTGCTTTTGGTTCCAAAAATAAGGCTGATGCGCTCGATTGTCATATCCATCTTTATGTTTGCTTGTGAAATTTGGACGCTGACATCAGATCTACAAGGAAGGATTCAAACCTTCAAAATGAGATGCTACCGCAAGATCTTGGGCATCTCATACATTGACCATGTAACCAACAAAGAAGTCCACAACAGGATCCAACTAGCCATCAGATCCTATGAAGACCTTTTGACCACTGTAAAAAAAAACGCAAACTGAAGTGGTACGGTCATGTCTCACGATCATCTGGATTTGCAAAAACAATCTTACAAGGCACAGTGCGAGGGTGCAGAAGAAGAGGCAGACAGAAAAAGAGGTGGGAAGACAACATCAAGGAGTGGACAGGCATGGGATTTGGAGACTCCCAAAGGGCAGTAGAGAACACGGAAAGATGGAGAGAATTGGTTGTAAAGTCAACTGTGGTGCCCCAACAACCTCTTGGGTTAAGGGATTGATGATGATGATGATGAAGTGTGACACCAGTGACCTGTTAACTCCACCCAGTTCATACTGAATTGACATAGATGGAATATTATTGGCTAATAAGGTGTAAAAAGTAGTCTGGGCAATGCCCATCACTGGTGCATTGAGTAAATATGTTATGGACAGCACATGATCAGTAGGAAATTATGCTGGAGGTGAATCATGGGTACTAATTACAACCAAGGTCCCATCCCAATCAATGTGCATAATAAAAATCCACATGCTGAAATTCCATGCATCAGAAATAGGTCACATTTAAATTCCAAGCATCAACACCCAAGGGTATGCATCTGTTAAAAACCCTGAGCAGTAAATTAATAATCAGTCCGTAGGATAAAGTAATGGTAATAATGCACACAAAAAAACACAGGCAGAACAAATATTACTGTAGTTAAGAAAGAAACTGAATAGTAATTGTTTAAGTTCAACATATTATTTCCAGCTGGAAAAGATCTTCCTTTGTAAATAGATCTCTTTATTTTGTCTATGATTTTAGGCTGGCCTGTTGGTTGTCTGTAAGGACAGTGATATCGAGTTCTTTGCTGATTGTAGTGATGAAGAAGCAGACACAGACAGAGAACTTACAGAAGGGGTAAAAGAAATTGAATGATAAGCTCTTTTTTTTTTGTATCATTGACATAAGCATGATCAAAAATATATTAGTCACTTTTCTGCTGCCATTGTCATCTTCAGCAGTGTTAAAGTTTGGCATTCAGCTATTTTGAAAGTAAGAAACTATATTTATATTGACAATCATAGGAATGCAGATGAAAGATTGAGTGCTGCAGAACTTCATGGCATTAAAATTCCACTTCTCTGCATGTATTTATAATTGGTTGCTGAGAAAAGGTAAGCGGGTTTTTCCAGATGCTTTTCTGATTCTGTGTCACTTGCCCTGCAGAACAAGAAACCATTGTTCAAGCTGTGAACTTGTTTATAGTTTGTGTGAGTTGTAAAAAGTAAAAGTTTCAGCTACCCACTTTAAATGACCAAGTGTGGGTGTGAAATAATTTGACTTGGAGGAAACCAGAAAGTCCTCCAGAAATCACTGACGTTGAATAAGTAACCACATACTGTCACACCTGGTTCATGGGATGTAAATCGGGATCACAGTTACAAAGTGAAGACATTACTGCCGCACTTATCATTTTTTCAAAGACATTTTACTTAATAAAAATTCACAATTATTTGTGACATCCATTTTCTTAGATTTCATGGTTGATGTAAGTTTAAGTTTAAGGCCCATTGTTGCAAAAACTTGGACAATAAAGAAAAGTGCTTGAATTATGATGGTTACATTGCATAGTGCTTAAATTATGATGGTTACATTGAAATGTGCTTGAATTATGATGGTTACATTGAAAAGTGCTTAAATTATGATGGTTACATTGAAAATGCTTGAATTACAATGGTTATGTTGAAAAGTGCTTGAATTACGATGGTTACAATGAAAGGGCTTGAATTATGATGGTTACAATGAAAAGTGCTTGAATTACAATGGTTACAATGAAAAGTGCTTGAATTACGATGGTTACAATTAAAAGTGCTTGAATTATGATGGTTACAATGAAAAGTGCTTGAATTATGACGGTTACAATGAAAAAGTGCTTGAATTACGATGGTTACAATGAAAAATACTTGAATTACGATGGTTACAATGAAAAGTGATTGAATTACGATGGTTACAAAGAAAAGTGCTTGAATTATGATGATTACAATGAAAAGTGCTTGAACTCTAGATGAGTTCCAAAACCTACTAGAACATGATTGTAAATGATGAGTACTCATTGTGTTACGTGTGTAGGCTGGTACAAAAGTAACAAAGAAAAGAGTGAAGCCAGCAAGCTTTGTGAAATTTAAGAATTAATTTATTTCCCTAGAAGACAAGGTAAAAATAAGAAAACGGTCTTGCGGTTTATGAATCTAATCCAAAACTAATCCAAAAAATTTAAATATATAAGTCCTATCAATAAAAAGTCCTAAGTGAATCACAGTTCGAATCCTGATAAAGTTCCAAGATGGAAGGCAATGACATCTTCAGTAACCTGCTTTGTCCTGATGTGTCAACAGTTCCTTGTTGAATCACCAAGAATAATATTCCAGTTTGGAATTCTGAATAATTTCCAATAAATGTCTTTGTCCAAGAATTCTGATGAGCACTAGTAATTTCCAGGGAAAATAAATTTCTTTAAATTGAATTAAAATAAAAATTGAACTCAAATTGGTCTAAACAAAAACACCTTTGAGCTCCAAAGGTTAAAAGCAGGACTGGCCAAAATCACTATGATGACATAAGATTTAAGCCTAACTACAACGCAAAACAGATCCCCCACATGGGGTCACGTGATCACTTCCTCCGAGCAGCATAGAAACATTACTTGCTGATTATCACATACTCTAGTATAGCCTTAATTTGAATCAATCATTTTTTTTACTCTGGGAAAATAAATAAAAAAGTTGTTTGCATAGAACTGCCTTACTGGTCCTGAGTCAAGGTCAGCAAAAGATACAATGTTTCAACTACTGGTTGTTTATTAGGTCAAAACAGAACTGAATTGAATTTCTGAAAAAAATCAAATCCAGTAGACAAAATTATTATTACAGTAACATGTAATGGCATAAAATTAAAATATTTAAAACTAACACAAGTAATTAAATTACATATACATAACAATTGAAAAATGCTTCAATTTTGAAACAAATTCATTTATTTGGGAAACATTAATTTACTGCTATAATTATAAAGAACAAAGTAAAGAGACAGATTAAAAAAATAACAAAATTGTACTTAATGATGGGTGACTTGTGCATTAAGTAAGACTCAGGATGGCTTGCTTTATACACTTACTATTACTCAGACATGCTTGGGACTGTAACCACGACATGATATGTGAATGATTTGATGCTGTATTGATTAGACTGTTATGGCTTATATAGAAAGGCCAATAAAGTAATTTGTTGATGTGTTTTGCAATGGTAAGCATATTCCAGTCATGATTGCTATAAGCTATATACATTGGTAAGGAAGCCAGGGGATAAGGAATGATCTGTATACATGAGTAAGGAGGTCAAGTGATAATAATAGAATCTATGTTGCTTTGGACCAAGACAAAGAAAAACCAGCCAAGGGGTTATATTATTTGTCTCACCACGAGACAAATAATGCAACCCTACGACTGGGATCTTCTTGTAATGGCACAAACACCAACATAATTTTTTTTTTCTCACCAACTTTTTCCAACTCAACTAAAATAACCCTGCACCCTTGCAATTTAGTTTGCAGAGTCAAAACACAGTATTCATCAGGTACTATTATTGCTTCTCACTCCGTATAAAGGTCATCAGGTTTTGTACTCTTATGAAAATCTGAATAATTATCTAAGAGGAATTTAGCTGTATATGCCGCTTTTAGAAAAGAAAAAAATGAAGAAAAACATTATTATTGTAATGTGTTGGAAGCATTGTGCAATGAGTAGCTCGAGCCACTTGCATTTGTTTATACTGCTCGTTAAGGTGAATATGTTAATAAGGGCAGTGGGGTGACCTGTCAACTCTAAGTACACAAGTTCTGTACATGAGAAAATGGAAACATACTCCAAGGCCTTCTCAGCTAGTGTCTTCTCTGTGGCCTTGTTCAAACAAAATAGTTAAGAGTTTTTGTCTGAGGTGAAGTAAGAAGTCAAAACTTTCTGTAGACTCTGCACACCAATGCCACACTTATTAGTTTAGATCCATTCAAGTTTAGTGCTTGAAAAGAAATTTTGGCCTGAAGACTTGTATTTCAGACCAGTGCTGTACAAACTGGATAGCTTGACACCAGATTGTTAGTGATGCTTTTATGAGGTCAGGTTTCTTATAAACCACAGATAGTAATCCAGATCTGTAAGCAATTTGGTTCATTCAACTACCTGTAGACTCGATCCTAAACAAAATCTCCTTAGTAAATTCAATTATTTATGCTTAAGTTTATAAACATATTAAAACTCATTTTCACATTTTATCTGTGCAGCTATCTAATTTTTCTAAAGAATATGATGTCCTGAGTTAATGTGAAGTGTTGCTAAAATCATGATATGGTGTAAGCTGAAAGCACACAAATTTTAATAGAAGGCTTCAGCAGGAAGTGTAGAAGTCTTAATAATTATGTTCCGAGGTTACCAAAGACAGATTTTGATTTTGAGAATTAAATTAAAAGCAGTTATACACTTTATATATTTGTATATATATATAGTTGGATTGGTATATTATGGATTATATAATAATAGATATTTTTTATTGCTGGATATATATATTAAGAAACTATATCTCAACCAATTTTGCTAAAACTTAGTAAATAGGTTGAACAAGTTTTGATGTGAGTGAGGCCTATGCCTATTAATTATGCATTTATCTCTGGAAATAATTTGTATCCAGTTGTAAAATATAGGTAAATTTGACACAATTTAAAGGTTGGGAGATAGTTTGCATAAGTTTCTTGCAGTACAAGAGAAGATTGCATAGTGAAATTATCAGCTGTCAAGTTATGTAATCTGGGTGAGTGATATCAGGCACACTTGGGCCTCCTTTTAGATTATGTTTACAAATAACAGAATAATTTGAGTCAAGAGCATACTGCTTTCTCCAGGTAAAAAGTCTCAAAATGTCATTTCTGTAATCAGTATTAATCTTAATTTTTAGGACAAGTGGAAATGTGCTGAATGTGAAACAAGAAACCCTGCAGTTCAGCGTTACTGTAATCTTTGCTGGAAGCTGCGTCCTGGATGGCTGCCGGATGAATCTGAACAAGATAATCTTAAGCCAGTGCCTAAAACCAGAATTCAGTCATCATCAGACAGTGATGTTTACCTATCAAAAGAAGACAGACATTGTGCTAGGCAAAAGAAAAGGCTGTCACCGAAAAAATCTACTCAAGTCGACAAGGACATGTGCAGAGAAGCTCAGAAAGAGACTTGTGAGGGATCTATGCCAGTAGTTCCGAAACTGTGTCCAGGGGTGGATATGACAGATTCTGGTGTTGGCTCGACACAGCCATCTAGTCAGGAAGTTGTGACTGAATCGACTACTAAAGCTATTACATCATATGAAGACAAGACACCCATTAAGTCAGAATCGCTAGAAGTCCGACATAGCTTCTTGAACTTTCGTTGTGTCCCTGCTAAAAAGGATTCCACACCATCTACAGATTCCTCATTGAATTCATCAATCAGCTCTCCTCCAAAGAAGCCCAGAAAAGATGAGGTTTCAAAATCAGCCTATCAAGATAGCTTTTTGGCAAGAGTAGCTAATCAGAGTGCTTGTCTAGCCGACCCCTGCATGATCTGCTTGTCAAAACCTAAAACTGCCAGTATTATACATGGCAGCTCAGGGCATCAAGTTTGCTGTTTTTCTTGTGCAATAAGACTAAAAAGAAAAGGTAAAGCTTGTCCAGTTTGTAGGCGCACAATTCAGAAGGTTGTGAAAAATTATATATTATAAGAGTTTATATTTCATAAGAAATCGTGTTTTATGAATACCATATTTTCATTTGATATGACAGGGCATAAATCGGTAAAACTTTATATTATTTTCAGAACTTCAGGGTACACATAGAAGATATTCATTTTTCATAATATATTAACTTCATGAAACAAGCTGAATAATTGTTATATATTTAATTAATTTCTTTCAGTGAATAATTTATTGTATCATTCAATGCATTTTATTAATTTTATATGTAGTGAAGTCACAGAAATGTTTGCTTATCACCTATTATATGTACTCCTTATACGTGGAATCCAACTGAAAACAAAATAGACCCTGATCTGCCATCGCATTATATGCCAGCAGATCATGCTCTGTGTTATTTGTTCTACTGATTACTTCTAGCAAACTGCACAGACCCAGATCTGCAATTGCTCAATGCAACTGCAGGTCTGGGTTTGTGCAGTTTGCAGTTGGACTTGACTCATAAGCGATTATATATGGTAACCGGTTTACTCGTTGAAATATTTTTGTGAACTTTCGATGTGCATTGTTAAAAAGTGATGCAGGTTTCATAAACCTTCTGAATGGTGCGCCTACAAACTGGACAAGTTTTACCTTTGTATAATCTAATTTTATTTCTTGATACAAAACTTCATGCAAGTGTTTGAAACTTTTCACAGAATTTACTGTAAATTTGGTTTTAGAAGCTCATGCTATATGCTCTGACTTGAAGCTTGATAATTTTTGCAGAATTTATTGAAAATTTTAAAGATCATTAATTTGTTTATCATGACTGATCAACCTTTGATTTTGATTAATTGGTTCTTTTTTTTCCATGGGCATTTTCTTATATTTGGGTTAAGTTCTCATAACCCATAAAATAAAAAGGTGAATTGGCAAATTTGGCATCTGCCTTGTTGTTTCTGCTTAGGATGTACGAAACAATGAAAAGCTGTATTAACTGGAAGTTGTTATGCACATGTTTTACTTTGCTGAAAATTTCTTCCCAAAAGTCAAAAAGTAAAAACAAGAAAAATATAGTCATTTATTTTAAGGTATTTTGATTAATCATCATACCTAGAATAGTTTTTAGTTTTGGTTTTAGTGGCACTTTTAATATATTATTGACCACATCATGCAAACGAAATGGAAATTAAGGATATTTCCTAAAGACCTGGACTGGTCTAGGTGGTTATTGAACCTGCAAGCCTTGGATTATGAGCCTGATGATATACCAGTGGAGCTACCATGGCTTGCCACACTGCTTGATAACCATGTTGGACTTGTAATTCCTAGTAATAATATTACCTACTGCAGTTTACCACACAACTAGATAACTGTGTTGGAGTTGTAACTCCTGGCAATAACTTTACTTGTTAGTAACCATCTTTTTGTTGGGTAATTGGGATTGAGCCCAAAGTCATCATTTGGGAAAAAATGTAACAAACAGGAATAGTGTTTACCATAGTTAATTTCTTAAACTGGGAATTCTGCTTGATTTTGTAGTATATAATTTTGGAATTGAGGCCTGTTGACATTGAGATGTGGACTTTATGGCTTCTAAGGACCCCAAAAAACTATCAGGACTCACCAACAAAAGTATGCACTTTATCATGCTATGTATGTGCATTAGGCTACCTCAAAATGGAGAACATTGTTATGATTTCTGAGGCATTGGAACATTTTGTTACATGAGATGGTTCAGTTGGTATCAGGAGACATTGTGAGATGAATAGGGTGGCTGTCAGCTTGTAAAAATTTAAATCCATTTTTGGATTGTTTTGACCACCCTGGCCACACCAGTTTCAGATCCTTGCTTTTTCAATCATCTTTATGAATATAATAATCACACAGATATTTAATGTTGTTCCATGATGTGTACTCTTGTAATACTAAAGAACTTTTTTATTTTTATCATTTATTTTGCAGTTTGTTTTGAAATGAGTTAAACTTTGAGTTATGCAAGTTCTTATGAATCTCAAAAACAAATACCATTTTGCTTAGGCACCATAGTGATAAGAGCAGATCAAATCTTTTGCGGGTAGCAGCCAAAATTGGCCAGGTATTGTCATTGACAAGTACCTTAGAATATATATATATCTATCTCTCCTGATCATTTTACCAGTAATGTCATTTTCACATCACTGTCATTCCCATGATGGCTAAATTGAAAACTTTTTATGAACTGCAGTTTGTATGTTGGTAATTTCATATTGGCGCTGTGTACTACATTTTCATACTTACATCAAAGGTGAACATTGATAGCTGCTGTTGTATGAGTACTAGAAATGTAATGCAGTTGTTACCAGTATGAAATTTTTGCCCTGTCACATCGGAATGAGCTATCGTGGGTAATGAGGGTTTAGTACGTAGATATTTATGTACATATTCAGCATGTGCAGAAGAGATATGCACAACTTGCGGCAGCTTTAGTTCTTGAATTTCAATGTTGTTTTTATTATTGTTTGTCTTGCTTATGTTCCATATTGCCCGCTTACCAGTAGGTAGTTATTTATTAGGTGGTTAAGAAAGATTTTGAGCTGTGTTATTTGTTTTGTTGTAATTGTCCATTAGCTGAACTTACATTTTGTATATGCTAAAATACATCTATTAAGATATATGCACCAAAAAATCCCTAGAATGTGTAAAAAGCATATTTATACATACATAACACATGCCCAGCTAGAATCAGCAAAAGCCAGGTATGTGTCATGCAGAGACATCAACCATTTAGGCTTTTGCAGAATGGTTACAAATATTTAGTGGTAATTCCACATTTTGTAATATATTGACAAAATTACAAAAATCATATGGAATAAATCTTTGAATAGGAGTTTTTTTTATACAAACAGTTGAGAGAATATCAGTGGTTTTGATACAAAAGCCATTCCAGAGTGTTCAGAATGTTTGTCTCTGCCTCTCAAATGGCATTTGTGCAGATCTTAGAATTTCATAGTTAATGAAATTGAAACCAGTAATGTTCAGTTACTAGCCACTGTCCTATCCTTTTTATTTTCCTTGACCACTAGAACACCAAACATGACCACCAGGATTGCCATTGCATTAAACAGTTGTTCTGCAATCTAACATTTTTGCTCTTTTTATTACCCTACCATCACTGTCTCCACTCAGAGTGTTTTTTGTAAACAAATGTAGTCTTACATTAGATGATTGGTAACACTACATGCTGAGTTCAATTGTGTTTAAGACAAGAAAATGGTAGATAGTTTCAGTAATGCAAAATGAATGGGAATTGGTTTAAAGTACATAAGCAAAAGTTGTATCAGCATTATTCATTATCCAAAAATACATAAAGCTTCATGGTCCTCGTGTTGTACTTATGTTTTGTATTTTGATTTTCTTTTTATCTCACCAATACTTGTTGAATATCTCGTCATTTATTATATCACTGCAAATAATACAACTGCATTTATAGCTCAACTGTTCAGAGATTGAAAAAGTTTATGAAATGGTCTGTTGTCTGTCCATCAATCTGTTAGAACAAGTCTGTTACTGCTGTTCCTCCTTAATTTCTTTAAGGATGACATGAAACTTCACACATTCATCATAAGGTCTGGTTTGTCCTAAATGAAAATCATGCTACTTAGACACGCAGTATGGTCACCATGTTGAAATCTTAATATCACTATTCCTCCTGAATTAATGGTCATATCAACATGGGGTTTCACTAAAGACTTCTCATGATGTCAGTTTGGTCCTAAATGACATTGGTTCCTCTTCGACATCCAGTATGGCTGCTTCAGTGTCATCTTTAAAGTCATATCTACATGGAGTTTTCACAGAAAGACTTCTTATGATGTCTAGATGATCCTGAATGAAAATGGTGATGATGTGATATCTGCTATGCCCATCACAGCAGCCACGTTGAAATCTTGTCACTTCTCTTTCTGAAAAAAATTATTGATATGGGGTTTGACATGGAGACTTTTGATGACAAGTTAATCCTAAATGAAAATTTTTCGACTTTGACATCCAGTGTGCTCACCACATGTCAGCTTGAAAATTTTATCGTTACTCCTCATGAATGGGTTCTTGTATCGACATGGGATTTTCACTTAAAGACTTCATTATGTCTAGTTGGCAGTCATCTTGAAACTTTTGTTATTGGTACTCAGAAATAGTAAGTCACATTGCATGGGGTTTCTGCCAGAGGACTAATTGTGATGTCTAGCTGGTCTTGAATACAAATGGTGCTGATCTGGCCACAAATCTGGCCGCCACAATGAAAATATTGGAAATCTTGTTACTAATTCTCCAGAATTAATGGTCATATTGATATGGTGTTTTAACCAAAAGGACTTTCTAATTGTGTTTACTTTGCCCTAAATATGAGTGATTCTGATCTTACATACATTATGGCTGACACAGCACTGCTTTGACGATTTTATCACCCTAGAACATCAGAGATGGCTTTAATACTCGTCAGTTCAAAAGAAATCTTATCTTGTATTCCTTGGAAATTCAGTTCAGACAGTTGAGCCTCAGTCCTTTTGAGAGACTGTTGTTTGCTATTGTCTCACAGGGTTGTTATGTCAGTATTCCCACACACCCCACTAGTTTAGCTATTACGCTAGCTACTTTAATGACAAAAAAAATGATGATCTGATTCATTAAATCCCCTTCTACTATCTGTAAACCCCTCCTACTTAAACTTTTATGAAATTTCTCCATCTCTCCAATAACTTTATCATTTATAATCATATTGTGCTTATCATTTCAAGCATCATATTTTGATGTTGTGTATTGAAATCATGTTGTTATTATGCATGATGATTATCTCATTATTATACATCATCATGTGGTTAACGTGTACCATCATCTTACTGTGGGAGCACCAGTTGGCTAAGTAGACTAAGGCACTCACATGTATAGATCGCTAACATCACAGCTCCAGCCCATGTGGATTTAAGTCTTGACTTGGCCAATTTGGGCATTTGAAAAAGTTTGCCATTAGCTTCCCATGGGTTGGACACTTTTTTCCCTTTTTTTTTTTTTTTTTACCCCAGGTTCTTTCTCCATCATTTATACTGGCTAATATGTGTATCTTCTCATATGCTGAAAAATGGCATTAAACCCACAACACCAAGCCAAACCATCATTGTTAATATGTATTATCATTATATCATTGTTATGTATCATCATCATATTGTTATAATGTATCACCATATTGTTGTTGGAATGTATCATATGTGTATGTATCATATTGTGTATCATTATAATATTGTTGTTATTATTTATCATCATTACAGCATCATAAATGGAAACATTTGCAGCATCTGTTGTATGACGAGTGATTGTGCAATTCATGCTGATTCTAAAAAATTTTACTGAAAAATCAGCTAAATGCCTGAAAATCACAAATCACATTTTCTACCCCTACCATTATTCTTTTTGAATCCATGCTATATTTAGAAAATTTACCTTTTTTTCAAGTGGGGGAAGATTTCAAATCAAAATTTTCAGTATCTATATTTAAATGTATAGCTTTGAATTTATTATTGCATTTTTTATAGATATAGTTTCCATTTTGTTACAAGATTATTTCAACATTCTCTAACAATATATTATTTTTCGATATCAACATAATAATTGAATGTGAATGGAACACATCTGTTGTTAAATTATTATCAAATCACATACTGTTTTACAGTTCTTAAAATATTGATGAACAGCGCCAAAATTATTTGAACAGCACCAAAATTAAATACAATGAATATTTATAGTTACAAGTATGTTGATAGAATTTAGTAGACTTTTGGACACCATAGTGTCTAAATAAACCCTTGTCAATGTGTTCATTTGGGAAAAACTGCCAAAATTTGTCACTACCAGCGTATAGTATTTTATAGTCTATTATGATTGTTATAAGTGTAGCCTACATTAATTAAGTATAATAAATTTTGTTGTTTAAAAAATACAAATACTGTATGATGTCTCCATTCAAGACTAGATTATGTTTATTGGCTTTATGCGTTTTGGGCAGTTATGGTATATACTTCTGTATAACTGGAGTCCAACTGCAAACATCACATTATGCATCAGCTGATCATTGTCTGTCTTTGGTTCACTGAACCTTGTTAACACAGACTGCATCAGTCCAGATCTGCCAGTGCATCAAGCAAGGGCAGATCAGGCTCTGTGTAGTTTGCAGTTGAACTCGTCTTGTACATGAGCATATATGGTAGTTATACATTTATGTATCATCTCTTTGTTTTACTCTGCAAAATCTGTACAAAAATAGACGTGGTTTAGATGACACTGTCATGTTTCAAAAATATGAAGATAGAGACTGTTATTTTTATTTTTTTTATGAGTAGAAATTTTCTTCATTTTGTCCTTGCATATGGAATAACTATCATTGGTGCTTAAAATGTATGATTTGTAAGCAGTAACAAAATCTGTTTATCGTCAGTCTTTTAGTACATTACAAAGAAAGAAGCATGCAACATGCAGAATTTCCCTTACATAACAAAGTTGTTAAATTTTATCTGGTTAAGGTGCATGCTCTTAAGGAACAGATCTGAAAAAGTCTCTGTCCAAAAAGACATACCAAGATTGCATCTTTGATTATGATTGAATAATTCTTTCTCCAAAATTATTCAGTTGTTATTAGTGTACAGCATCATTTTTGCATAATACTTTATTATAGTAGGAAAGCTTGTTTTCTAGCCCTTGAAATTACCATTTAAGCATGCATACAAGTCCAGTCCAATTGCAAACAACATAGACCCTGATGTGGATGCATATTGTGTAATGACAGGTCAAGGTTTGTTGTTTCTACTGATTAGGCCTAACTAACTGAATAGCCCCATAACCAGATCTGTCATAGCATTATCTGATGGCAGATCTGGGTCTATGCAATTGGATCCAAATTATATGTGAGCATGGATATGTTCCTTTAAACTATTATTACCCAATTTTATTCAGTCTTTGTTTGCAAAGGAATTCTAGGAATGTGTCCAGATAATGCTAGGAATGTGTCCAGTTAATGCAGGGAATGTGTCCAGTTAATGCTAGGAATGTGTCCAGTTAATGCATATGCACCTGATTATCAGATGTAGTTGAATTTTATATCATTCCTAAAAAGTAATTGAGCAAAAAAATTAAATTGTATTTACAAACACTTAAGTCAAACAGATGCCACAGCTTGGTCAGACTTGGATGAAAAAAGAAGAAATCAGACTTGGCCTGGTTCTTGTCAATCTAATAATTGTCAAACTTTAATTTGAAATATGGTTATTATGTTTGTCTGCAATATTTTCTGATCAAGCAAGTTTTATTCTAATTTTATTTTGATCAGAACTCAAAGATGTTACATTGTCAGAAGTTATAGAATGATTATGAGAGCAAACCTTTTGCAGGGGACTTCTTGAAAATAAGATATTCAATTTGTTGCAATTAATGTTATGCCCTAGCCATGTATGGAGGGAAGGGTTTGTGTTACTAATCTCCCTCCATCTCATCTGATGCAGTTTTCATTTCTAGTTAATAATTTTGGAAGGACTTGATTGATTGAACCCAAATTTGATATGTGGCTTTACATGTGGAAGGGTTCAGTTTTGACAATGTCCCAACTAAATTTGAATTGTGTTGTGGCCCCTATTAGACCTATTGGTAGTGGGCATCCATGTTATTCAGAGAGATTTAAAGTTAATGTCTCCTTCAGGAATAATACTGCATTTACTTCCAATATAATTTGCTGTGAACTGTAAACAGCATAGACTTACATGTGCAAGTTGATCAAAGATCTGCGCTGTTCACTAGAAATCTTTTAAGAAATGATCAGGGTAGAAACTGATCCACTCGCACAGTATATGATAACAGATCAAAGTTTAGACACTGATCAACTGGTTTAGTATACAGTGGCAGATGAACATGTGTGCTTTTCACTTGCATATATTCCAATTCACTGGAGCAGTATGCAATGGCAGATCATGGTCAATTCTGTTTACTTGAATAGAAAGAGATTCACTGGCATATTATACAATGACAGATCAAGGTCTGTGATGTTCATTTAGGTAAATAGTAATCCAGTGGCACAAGTTACAATGGTCAAACAAAGCCTATGCTGTTCACTTCGTTAGACACTACTCCTGTAGCACAGTATGCAGTGGCAGATCATGGTTTATGATGTCCACTTGAGTAGATCTTGATCTGCTGGTACATTGTTTGGTGGCAGATTATTGTCTGTGCTGTTCTCTTGGGTAGACACTTGCCCACTGGCTAATATATAATTTTGTATATTGAGGTCTGTGCTGTTTACATGGGCAGAACTTTATCTACTGGCACATGATGCACTGGGAAGTCAAGGTCTGTGCCGTTCACATGGGCAGATCCTTATCTACTGGTACAGTATGCACTGGCAGATCATTCACATGGGTAGACCCTTAACTACTGGTACAATATTCACTGACAGATCAAGGTCTGTGCTGTTCTATTGAGAAGACCCTAATCCACAGGCTAATATGTAATTTGGTATATCAAGATCTATGCCATTCACTTGGGCAGACCCTTATCTAGTTTTACAGTATGCATTGGCAGATTGAGGTCTGTGCTGCTCACTTGGGCAAACCCCTTTTTTACTGGTACACCTTGCACTGGCAGATTACAGTCTGCTGTTCACATGGGCAGACCATTATCTACTGTTACAGGATGTGATGGCAGATCAAGATTTGTACTGTTCACTTGGGTAAACCCAGATCCACTTGCAGTGTACAATGGTAGATTAGGGTCTCTGCTGTTCACACGAGTAGATCCTTGACAACTGATACATTATGTACTGAAAAATCAAGGTTTGTGCTGTTGTCTTGAATAGACGCTTATCCACTGGCTAACATGTAATTTGGCGTATCAAGATCTATACTGTTCACTTGGGTAAACCCAGTTCCACTTGCAGTGTACAATGGGAGATTAGGGTCTCTGCTGTTCACAGTTGTATGCATTTTTTACATGTAATAAAAATGGTGTTCAGTTGTTGTGTTCAGTGTAGACAAGGTGCAATACATGTTCGTGTTCATTTTTTTTCATTGCAAGTCTGCTAAATAACTGAGAAGAATTATGATGTAAATAAAGTTTTTTTATTGTTACACTGACTTCTTTTCCTTGATGATTTTGTTTATATAAATAATGATTCAATAAATGCATGCTATTCACCTATCTGGTAATTTACTATGTACTGTGAATCATAGTTTATCATCATTACATTCAAAGTTGAATATAGTCAATTTAGCATCATTACATTTACAGTTCAATATGGTCAATTTAGCATCATTACATTTACAGTTCAATACAGTCAATTTGGTATTAGCATCATTACATTTACATTTGAATACAGTCAATTTAATATTAGAATCATTAAATTTACAGTTGAATACAGTCAGTTTAGTATTAAAATCATTACATTTACAGTTGAATATGGTCAATTTAGCTTCATTATATTTACAGTTGAATATGGTTAATTTAGCATCATTACATTTACAGTTGAATATGGTCAATTTAGCATCATTACATTTACAGTTGAATATGGTCAATTTAGTATTAGCATCATTACATTTACAGTTGAATACGGTCAATTTAGCATCATTACATTTACAGTTGAATACGGTCAATTTAGCATCATTACATTTACAGTTGAATATGGTCAATTTAGCATCATTACATTTACAGTTGAATAGTCAGTTTAGCATCATTACATTTACAGTTGAATACGGTCAATTTAGCATCATTACATTTACAGTTCAATACAGTCAATTTAGCATCATTACATTTACAGTTCAATACAGTCAATTTAGTACTAGCATCATTACATTTACAGTTGAATGCAATCAATTTAGCATCATTACATTTACAGTTCAATACAGTCAATTTATTATTAGCATCATTACATTTGCAGTTGAATACAGTCAATTTAGTATTAGAATCATTACATTTACAGATGAATATGGTCAATTTAGCTTCATTACATTTACAGTTGAATATGGTTAATTTAGCATCATTACATTTACAGTTGAATACGGTCAATTTAGCATCATTACACTTACAGTTGAATATGGTCAATTTAGTATTAGCATCATTACATTTACAATTGAATATGGTCAATTTAGCATCATTACATTTACAGTTCAATAGTCAATTTAGCATCATTACATTTACAGTTGAATATGGTCAATTTAGTATTAGCATCATTACATTTACAGTTGAATATGGTCAATTTAGTGTTAGCATCATTACATTTACAGTTGAATATGGTCAATTTAGTATTAGCATCATTACATTTACAGTTGAATATGGTCAATTTAGCATCATTACATTTACAGTTGAATAAGGTCAATTTAGCATCATTACATTTACAGTTGAATATGGTCAATTTAGCATCATTACATTTATAGTTGAATACAGTCAATTTAGTATTAGCATCATTACATTTACAGTTCAATACAGTCAATTTAGCATCATTATATTTACAGTTGAATAGTCAATTTAGCATCATTACATTTACAGTTGAATATGGTCAATTTAGTATTAGCATCATTACATTTACAGTTGAATATGGTCAATTTAGCATCATTACATTAACAGTTGAATAGTCAATTTAGCATCATTACATTTACAGATGAATGTGGTCAATTTAGTATTAGCATCATTACATTTACAGTTGAATACGGTCAATTTAGCATCATTACATTTACAGTTGAATACAGTCAATTTAGCTTCATTACATTTATAGTTGAATATGGTCAATTTAGTATTAGCATCATTACATTCACAGTCGAATATGGTCAGTTTAGCATCATTACATTTACAGTTGAATAAGGTCAATTTAGCATCATTACATTTACAGTTGAATAAGGTCAATTTCGCATCATTGCATTTACAGTTGAATATGGTCAATTTAGTATTAGCATCATTACATTTACAGTTGAATACGGTCAATTTAGCATCATTACATTTACAGTTGAATATGGTCAATTTAGTATTAGCATCATTACATTTACAGTTGAATACAGTCAATTTAGTATCATTACATTTACAGTTGAATACAGTCAATTTAGTATCATTACATTTACAGTTGAATACGGTCAATTTATCATCATTACATTTACAGTTGAATATGGTCAATATAGCATCATTACATTTACAGTTGAATATGGTCAATTTAGTATTAGCATCATTACATTTACAGTTGAATACAGTCAATTTAGTATTAGAATCATTACATTTACAGTTGAATACAGTCAATTTAGTATTAGCATCATTACATTTACAGTTGAGTACGGTCAATTTAGCATCATTACATTTACAGTTGAATATGGTCAATTTAGCATCATTACATTTACAGTTGAATACAGTCAATTTAGTATTAGCATCATTACATTTACAGTTGAATACGGTCAATTTAGCATCATTACATTTACAGTTGAATATGGTCAATTTAGCATCATTACATTTACAGTTGAATATGGTCAATTTAGCATCATTACATTTACAGTTGAATATGGTCAATTTAGCATCATTACATTTACATGGTCAATTTAGCATCATTACATTTACAGTTGAATATGGTCAATTTAGCATCATTACATTTACAATTGAATATGGTCAAATTAGCATCAGTATATTTACAGTTGAATATGGTCAATTTAGCATCATTACATTTACAGTTGAATATGGTCAATTTAGCATCATTACATTTACAGTTGAATACGGTCAATTTAATATTAGCATCATTACATTTACAGTTGAATACGGTCAATTTAGCATCATTACATTTGCAGTTGAATATGGTTAATTTAATATTAGCATCATTACATTTACAGTTGAATACGGTCAATTTAGCATCATTACATTTACAGTTGAATACAGTCAATTTAGCATCATTTCATTTACAGTTGAATACAGTCAATTTAGTATTAGCATCATTACATTTACAGTTTTTGGGGGCCCCGAGTGGCCGAGTGGTCTAATGCGCTCTCCGTTATGGATCACTGCCATCTCACCTCTGTCTGCGTGGGTGTGAGAAAGCTTGCCAGTAGCTTCTCGTGGGTCGGTGGTTCTTTCCGGGGATTTCCTGGTTTCTTCCTCCACCATTAATACTGGCTGCCATGTATAGCCTATCATGTGCTGAAAAATGGCGTTAAGCCCTACAACAACAAAAACAACAACAACAACATTTACAGTTGAATACAGTCAATTTAATATTAGCATCATCACATTTACAGTTGAATATGGCCAATTAAGCATCATTACATTTACAGTTGAATATGATAATTTAGCATCATTACATTTACAGTTGAATAGTCAATTTAGCATCATTACATTTACAGTTGAATATGGTCAATTTAATATTAGCATCATTACATTTACAGTTCAATATAGTCAGTTTAGCATCATTACATTTACAGTTGAATAAGGTCAATTTAGCATCATTACATTTACAGTTGAATACAGTCAATTTAGCTTCATTACATTTATAGTTGAATATGGTCAATTTAGTATTAGCATCATTACATTTACAGTTGAATATGGTCAATTTAGTATTAGCATCATTACATTTACAGTTGAATATGGTCAGTGTAGCATCATTACATTTACAGTTGAATAAGGTCAATTTAGTATTAGCATCATTACATTTATAGTCGAATAAGGTCAATTTAGCATCATTACATTTACAGTTGAATAAGGTCAATTTAGCATCATTACATTTACAGCAGAATACAGTCAACTCAGTCTTTATACAGCGTAAAATGTTATGAACAACTCAGTCTTCTATATCTTGTCCTTATGATCAAACATAATTTGCTGAATGTAGTTTCCTCATGAAATTTTTTGAGTGTCGGCATTTGATGTGAGCTTGAACTTTTAATGAATTGGGCAAGGACATGGAACTTACTAAGATAGTTTTCACTGAAGACTAATGGAATATTCTTTTAAAGAGTGTACTTTGTAATCTATTCTATGGAAAGTGTATTTATCTTGTAAAACAAGTTGCAATAATAATAAAATTCACAAAAGAATTTTACTGATGATAATTTTACAATTTACAATATTTGATAGGCTGAACAGAGAATTTTTTTTCTCACCTATATGTCAGAGAAATCTACTTATTTGCTAACCTTACTTTTCTTGTCTCTGGTTGTCTCACTCATGGAGTCCATGCACTAGGAACTACTTTTACAAACAAAAACGCTTTTCTGCTGTGTTATAAAATTAAATAACAACAAAGAACTTCACTCATAGAGCAACTTAAGGTCTCTCCAAATTTGATAACATGCCATACAAAACATTTTGAGACAGACACACACATGCACATGAAGTCGAGCTATTTTGCATTATGCTATAGTTCATTCCACATAGCACTGCAAATTTTTTCTATCAGTAACTCAGTATATTTTCAGGTCAGCATCATTAAATGTAGCTAAAAGTACCTAACATGAAGTATTTAAAATGAATTACCTACATTTAATGATGTGCACCTGAAAATTTACTGAGTTAAAGGTTACAGATAGGAAAAAAAATCATAATGCTATGTGGAACGAACCATAGAAACTAACAAAAAATTCACACTGTGCAGACACGCAGGATATACACATCACTGGCTGCAAATATCCAAAACCTCTCAAGAACTACTGCAAAGCTGGCAACAACCAGTATGTGTTATGTCAGAAAAGTGTTCTTCAAACTTTGTTAAACACCTCTAATCTGCCCCAGAGGAATCGAACATAATCATGCACTTGCAAATAAAAACTCATACACTTACCAGTCAGAGTGTTTCAATCATCAGTCCACACACTATTCCACAAGATTTCCATGTAGCGTATCATTGCACTAGTAACAGCAACACTTGCCATATTTGCAAGACAGAAAATATAAAATTTACAAGAATATCATGAATTGGAAATCTCAGTCATTTCACACTTTGTTAGTGCAGTGTACTTTATTACACCATTGACTACCATAGAACTTTTCCAAATCAGAACTGATGAAAGTTACAAGATATCCTTTTTTAAATATATTAATTATATATTGTTATTTTTATATGACATACATCAATTAAATGTGATAATATACCAATAACATCAAATTTATGTTTCTATTTTCTAATGCATAGAACTTGTGTAAGTAGAGTCAACAGGTGACCCCGCTGCCATCATTAACAAATTTGTATTAATGCGCATTGACACATAACAGCATATGCCTCAAGATGCTAATGAGGCAATACTTGCAACACATAACAATTATAACTTGGGTTTTTTTATTTTGTTTTTCTTATATTGTTACGACCCTGTAGTTAAATTACATGTGTGTTAAAATTTGAATTCTTTCTAATTCTTTCTATTTCATTTTTATATCATTAATTATTATTGTGATGATGATTATGTTCGCAGGGTCTGATTTTTTTATAGAAACATGTTTATTTAGAACTTAAATGTGACTTGCGTAAGCACGATTTTTGCATGACGGCTTTTGTCGACTCAAGTAAACAGTTGGAAATAGCTATGTAAATGATTGGTTGTGACCACGGTCATTTCTAATAATACTTGTTGACATTCTATACTGCGGTGGCGAGATTTCCAAATCGCCATGATTTCTTCGTGCGTGTACATGAAATGACGTTTTAGTTTGCTTTAAATAATCAGGTACCTGCGAAATAGTCTAGAGTCACATTTTAACATCTTAGAGGAAGTCACATTGTAACATCTTATAGAGTTTCTAAATACCTTAAGAAGAAGGTATTCTTTTGTGCTGGAAAGAGTTGTTCGTTCGTACGTCTGTAGAACAACATGTGTTTTGTTATTGATGATAGCTGTACTTTGTCTACCTTTTAAATAATAATTATTTTCCCTGGAGAACTACACAACTGGCTTTGGACAAAGACATTTGCTGAAATTAATTCTAAATTGGAACAGGACAGTACAAATTGTGATTCACAGTGAAAATTCTGGACACTTGTGTAAAACCTTCGTCTGACGTCATCATCCGCCATCTTGGAACGGGATTGAGATTCAGACTACTTTAATTAGAACTGTTTATTCACAGGACTTATGTGTTTTTCACAATTTTAGGACAAATTTTTGGATCTTCTTCGTAAATCATAAGTCTTGTTTCGTATTTTTACCTTTTCACCGTGTTTTCTAGGGAAATAAATTATTTTTGTTAAAACTTACAAAGCTTATTGTAGTCACTCTTTTCTTTATGTTACTTTAAACGAGCCGATACGTAACAATATATATATATATACGTAATTATTCAGATTTCCATAAAGCAGTATAAGACCTGATGACCAGTATACAGAAGAGAGAGCCAATAATAATCCCTAATTAATACTGCATGTATTGAACTTGCAATATGACATGTAACATATAGAACAATGTCGCAGAAATGCAGGATTATTTTAATTTGAATGGAAAATGTTGGGTGAGAAAAATAATCTATTTTGGTGTCTGTACCAGGACAATGAAATCTCAGTTGTGGGGGTTACATTAGTTGTCTCCCCACACGGCACAGCCTTGAGGGGAGACAAATAATGTAACCCCAGGACTGGGATTTCCTTGTCTCGGTGCAGACACCAACGTAGATTCTATTATTCTCACCCATGCAACAGAGAAATTTAGCTGATTTGCTAACCTTTTCTTATCTCAGTTTGGTTATCTCAATCAGGTCATCTCAGTCATGGTGTCCATGTGCTAAGAGCTACTTTTAAAAAAAAAACCTTCTTGTTTTCTGCTGTGCCTGACAGAGTTGTTATAAAATCAAATAACAACAACAGATACATAACACAAAAAAAACCATATAGCAACTTTAGGTCTCTCCAACTTTGAGAACACACCATATAAAACATTTAGAGAGAGACAGATGCATGAAGCCAAGCTATTTGGTACTATGCTAGAAACTGCAGTTCATTCCATACAGCATGGTCAATTTGATCCCATCTGTAACTCAGTAAATTTTCAGTTTAGTGTCATTGAATATAGCTACAAGTGCCTAATCCAGTCATAAGGCCAAGTGTGCTTAAGTTGTGGTACATCATATGTCATGTATCATCTTTTGCTACATCATCTGTCATGTATCATTTCTTGGTACATCATCTGTTATGTATCGTATTTTGGTACATCATCTGTCATGCATCATCTCTTGGTACATCATCTGTCATTCATAATCTCTTGGTACATCATCTGTCATACATCATATCTTGATATATCATCTGTCATGCATCATCTCTTAGTACATCATCTGTCATGTATCATCTCTCTGTTTTGTATTATCTATTCACAATTGCCATTTACAACTTAACAGAATTTGACAAAATTTGACCTTGAGCCACATCTTTCATATTTGTTAAAGAGATGATAATATACCATGAAATATGATTGCCTTTTCTTAAACTTTAAAAAATAAAAATGACTTCTCAAAAACTACTCGACATAATTTGACAGAAATCATCTCAGCATAAGCATCTTCAAATTTTGTTAGAATGATGCCTATCCAACATTCAGTATGGACGCCATTTAAAAAAATAAGAAACTTCAAAATGGCCTTTTCTTAAAACCAATAATCAGAACTTTTATTATTATTATTATCGTGTGTAGTGTGTGCTCAGCCATTTAACAGTGTCATCATCAGCAACATGCAGAGCCTGCAGTCCACCAGGGAACTTTGTCAGTGGACAGTTGTTCACAATGTGTGACATGGTTTGAAGAGCTCCATAGCAACAGGAAGAATTAGTGGCCTGGCCCCATCAGACAAGGTTGACTGCATAATGACCCTGTCCCGTCCGGAAGCGGTTCAGTGTGGTCCACTAATGACGTGGAAGGTTGAAGACAGGAGGGCAGACAGATTGCTCGGCTATGAGGGAGTGGTTTACAACATCTGCTGAAGACCACTCAATGCTCCATGCTGAAATAGCTGTCATATCCTCTGGCAACGGACCTAACCAGATTGGGCATCTCGAAGTCAAGCAGACTGCTGGATGTAAGGTGATGTCCATGTACAGTGTACAGAACTTAATCAAACTTGATGGGAAGCATCCTGGCATGAAGATCATTCAAATTTGTTGAAATTATACCATTTAGACATCGGATTATGGGTACCATTACTAAAATTAGAAAAACCTTGAAATAACTTCTCAAAATCCACTTAACAGAATTTAACCAAATTTGACATAAAATATGCTACCTTAGCTGGCTTTCAGTTTGGTACAGATGATGCCAATCTACCCCACTCAAGAAAATTTTACCTATTTTAACACATGAAAGCCTCAGATTTGTTAAAATGATACTGATATGATACAAAATATGGCAGCTATTAATAAAAAAAAGGAAACTTTTCAAAAACTTCATCTCAAGCATTGTTCAGTAGAATTTGACCAAATGGGAAGTATCTGGGCATGGTGTTTTAAACTTGTATAAATGATGCAGATCTACCATCAAATATGGCTACCATCACTACAGATAGAGAAACTTTTAAATGACTATACAATATTCCCCAAATGGAATTGACCATTTGACAGAAAGAATACTAACAGAGTGATTTTAATTTGATACAAATGATGCTGATCCACCATCCAATATGATCACTATTACTAAAATTAGAAAACCTAAAAGTGATTTTTTTTTCAGAAACTGTTCAACAAAATGTTACCAAATTTAATAAAAACATTCTGACATCAAGGTCTTATAAGTTTGCTGAGTGGATGCTAACAGCCATTAAAATGATGTAATTGTTAATAAAATAGGAAAACCTTTCAACATCAAAATAAGATTGGACCAAATTTGACAAATTTTTAGTTCTTACAAAATAATAAAAATCTGCCATCAAATATTATTGCTTCTATTAATAATAGAACAAACTTCTATTAACTTAAAAGCCATTTAACACAATTTTGCCAAATCTGACAGAACTGGTCCTAGCCTGAAGGCCTTTCATATTTATAGAAATGTGAATAAGCCACCACCAAAATTGATGACCATTAAAATAAAATAATATTTACACAACTTCATCTTTTTAAAAAATGCTAAACAGCACTTGAACAGCTCAAACAAAAATCATCCTGGAATTAAGGTTGTTAAGTATCTGACAAAGGCTGTGGACACTCCTTCAAAATATGGATGGAGTTATAAAAGCTGGAAAACCGTTGAAAGAATTGTTTTCATAATATGTAGGCCATCAACAGGAATGGAAGAAAATTTCTATAGAAAGCATACTACTGATCTGGAATTTTTTATTATTGCATCTTGATATAAGTCACTTTTAAGCCAGATTTGCTATGGAGTACAGGCATTAATTTATAAGCATGGACATGTCAGCCAGACTTGCTATGGAGTACAGACATTAATTTATAGGTATAGACATATCAGCCAGATTGCCTTTGGAGTACAGACATTAATTTATAGGTATGGACATGTCAGCCATATGTGTTATGGAGTACAGCCAGACTTGTTATGGAGTACAGACATTAATTTATGGGTATGGACATGTCAGCCAGACTTGTTATGGAGTACAGACATTAATTTATAGGTATGGACATGTCAGTCAGATTTGCTATTGCTATGGAGTACAGACATTAATTTATAGGTATGGACATGTCAGCCAGACTTGTTATGGAGTACAGACATTAATTTATAGGTATGGACATGTCAGTCAGATTTGCTATGGAGTACAGCCAGACTTGTTATGGAGTACAGACATTAATTTATGGGTATGGACATGACTTCAGTCAGATTTGCTATGGAGTACAGACATTAATTTATAGGTATGCACATGTCAGTCAGATTTGCTATGGAGTACAGACATTAATTTATAGGTATGGACATGTCAGTCAGATTTGCTATGGAGTACAGACATTAATTTATAGGTATGCACATGCCAGTCAGATTTGCTATGGAGTACAGATATTAATTAATTGGTATGGACATGTTAGCCAGACTTGCTATGGAGTACAGACATTAATTTATAGGTATGGATATGTCAGCCAGACTTCTTATGGAGTACAGACTTTAATTTATGGGTAAGGACATGTCAGCCAGACTTGCTATGCAGTACAGACATTAATTTATAGGTATGGACATGTCAGCCTGACTTGCTAAGGAGTACAGCCATTAATTTATAGATGTGGACAGTTATTTTGCTGACCTGGACACTTCTCCTAAGAATACATTGAACTTTAAAAATTAAATAACCAGATGCATGTAATTGGTTTGATAAAAAGAGATTTAGATTGTGAGATGCACAAGGCAGTAATGCAACTACTGGTAATGTCATTTATAATTAATTATTCTTTGGTTTTACATTTTCTAGTCTTTAATAATGCTTCATATTTTCTTCCCAGTCTGTGGACAAAACAAACTTCCTGCCAAAAGTCTGTGACTATTCTGAGTTAACCTGAGAATGATTATGGGAACAAGGTGTGTTTTTGCACCAGACCAAAGTTGTATGTTCCAAGAAAGAAATACTTGTCTAGAAACATGTCATTATCCATGAGTCAGAATGATAAAGTACAGACGGAGAAGAAAATGCTTGATTTAGGGCTCAGAAGGTCAAAGGTCAAGGTAACAGGAACCAGAAGAAACTTTTTCCACACAGTAACTTGACTTATGCCTAACATCTTGACCAAACTTTGTACATGGATTGCAATTGAGGCAAGAAAGACATCAGATTTGGACTGAAAGATCAAAGGTTAACATCACATTGACTCCAAGAAAAAAAATAGTTTCTTCATGATATCTGGAGTTCATCTTTATCCCTGACATTTTAATTACACTGATTATAATCAGTAATCGGAACAAATGTCATAAACATGTATGAACATACTAGATGAGTTAGTCCCCTTTTTTATTAACTCCCCTACTTTGAGGTTATGTCTCCAAGAATGATTGTGCCCAATGAAACACATGTACAAGTAAAATCTGAGGCTGATATAACTCACAAAATTGAGTGGTGAGGAGACAGCAAGACTAGCATGATGGTAGATTTCAAGAAAATCATGATCTTGGCAGATTTTGTGATTCTTCTATGAAAACAAGAAGAGCTCTTTTAAAAACCATATATTTAAAGGCACAGCAGTGATTCTTCTGTGAAAAACAATAATACCCTTTATACGAACCATACATTTAAAGACACAATGAGCAGTGATTTTTCTGTGAATTTAAAACAATATGATCTGCTTTACAAATTGTAAATTTAATGACACAATGAGCAGTGATTCTTCTGTAAAAACAATATGATCCCTTTTACAAACCCTAAATCTAAAAACAATAAGAAGTGATTCTTCTGTGAAAACAATAAGACACCATTTACAAACCATGAAATTAAGTACATATACAAATGCTAGTTTTGCAAAACCATCAAAAGTAATGCCCATGGAAATAAATAAATTCACAGTAGTCAATAGTTTGTAGCCCAGTCAGAATAGCTTATTTGATTGCCTGTTTTCATCCTCTCATTAGCATACTTTATTTATCACAACTCCTACTGAATTACTCGGATGATTGCCGTCAAACATCATGCACACATTTATCCTAATGACTGGTGCTCCTTGGACATACAGAAAGGTGCCATAAAAAGCACACATTTATCCGAAGGTCTGTTTTGTCATAAATGAGAGTTGTGGTCCTTGGGCATAGTAGTATGGTGCCATAAAAAGCCATGATGAAAATCTTATTGCTACTCTTCATAAATGGATAGTTGTCTCAACATAAGGTTTACATCATAAGACTTCTTAGCATGTCTTATTGATCTGAAATGAAAATTGTGTTGCACTGACATCCAACATGACATGATGGCCATTTTAAAACCTTGTTTATCATGGTTCCTCCTGAACAGATAGTTGTCAACAAGGCACACTAAAACCATTTTTATGATGTAAAATTGGTAGTACAAAAAGGGTGATGACCTCTGTCTTAAAAATCTTGATGCTTTAGATTTTATAACATTGTTCTCAGCTTGCTTAACGCTGTAGACCCTTTTTGTCACTCCCCAATTTCATTCAAGGAATATCTGGAACTTTATATTTTGTATTTGCATTGACTCATGCCAGTCTTGCATTATATTTATATTATGTATGTTCTGGAGGAATTGTAAGTAATTTCTTACATAGAATCTCTGTTAAAGTAATGCATACATATATTGATGGTCACCTTGACCTTTTACTAGTTTGATGTGTAATATGACAAAGATGGTAATATATTTCAATCATAAAGAAAAGAGAGATAAATGGTGATAACAATCGATGTAACTCTTGATTGGAGAGATTTATTTAAATATTTCTCCTACTATTTTAATGGAACTCTGATATTTAAATGTTTCCTTTTGGCTTAACAGCAGTATTGCTGATGTATTGATACTCATTGACTTCTAATATATTTACTTCAGCATTTACTAGTGTAATCTTCAACACTCAGAATTATTCACAATTTACTTGTGCACTCTACTACAAACAAGAGGTCTGTCGAGCAAATCAATGGTAGATCATGTAGGATTCACAATTCCAATTTTGACAAAAATATCAGAACCAGTCTACAAATGGGTAGAGTATATATGTGTTCTTTAAAACAGTCCCTGTTATTAATTGAAATGAGATGGAGAAGAGGTTCAATAGATGCATGATTATTTCTGTTCTTGCTTCTTTGCTTATGAACCCTTAAAATGAAAGGAATGATTTTTTTCCTTTGGTTGCAAAAGGCGTGATAAGAGCTTATAGTCTAAAATAAATGCTGGGCATTATATGGTTTTGTCAACACAAAAGCATACACAAAGCATCTTTCTGTGCTCCAAGATATTAGATTTGTCCAGAGTATTAGAAATTGAAAGATACTGAATTTTCTATGCTACTGTGTTTTGAAGGTTTATTATAGGAGTTTAATCGTGCTTTCCCATGTGATTACCATTGCAACCATCCTGATATCTTATTTTCATTACTTCTCTTGGATAGTCCAAATATCATGGGGTTTTCACTAAAAGACATGGTATGGAGTTGGACCTAAATGAAAATGGTTCTGATCATACTTTCAACATGACCACCTTGAAAGTATTTTTATTGCTACCCTTTAATTTGATGGTCATATTGATATATGTATTTTTGTACTAAAACACTTCTCACAATATGTAGTTGAAGAAAAGGTGATGATGTTATATGAAAAATTTAGCCACATTACTTTTGAACAGATACCTATACAAACATTTTTTCTCTCAATATTCTTTCTTGTAATATGTAGCTGTTCTGATATTAAAATAACGCAGATCCAACCTTCAAAAATGACCTACCTGATGGCAGTCTTGAAAATCTTGATATGGCTACTTATGAATGGATGGTCATAATGACATGGGGGTCATTGTACTAAAATAAATCCAAACACTGTAGCAGTGTGTAAATGGTTCCAAATGGTGCTCATCTGACCTGCAGCATCATGATTCATCTTGCATGTGTGGTATTTTTGAGGTTTTGACTAAACCACCTGCAATATGTCATTGGTCCTGAATGAAAAAAGTGAAAGAGTTTGACTGGTTTTGTCTGGTGCGATATAATGGCATTTTTCAGCACATGATAGGCTATATGGCAGCCAGTATATTTTGGTGGAGGAAGAATATGAAAAGACCCTATGAATAACTGCTGACCCATGGGAAGTTATTGGAAGCATGTATACTCTACCCATTTGTAGATGTTACTAAGCCAGGACTCAAACTCACACAGTCAGAGGTTAGATGTGTAAGTGATCTGTACAAGGCAAGTGCCTTAGATTACACAGCCACCCAGTCCCCCTGAAGGAGTTTGAAAACTAAACCTAACTGACATGACATTAAGGTCAAGTTAATGATCTCTGCTTGATTATGAAAACTTGTACATATACAAATGATTTAAACCACTCATGTTTAGTTTATTAAACACTCAGATGTTAAAATTAGAGTTTTTTTTAGCTGTACTCGAATGTGAGCATGGTAATTCAAACACATATTAATGGATTTTTATCAAACCTAGTTTGTGAATATATCTGAGGAATACCTTGTTTAATGCCTGTTCAGTAACTTTAAAAAAAAAAAAAATTCTAGATTTAACCAAACTTAGCATATGGATATATCTTACCATCGATACAAATAAAAATATGGTCAATGATTTTCTTTCGGTTATATCAGGTTCAAGAGCTAAAAGCCATGACAAAGAATTTTGTACTGAACAAACGTACATACTATTAAAATGTTAACTCGAACATATAAGAAAATTATTTTGATTACAATTTTGATATGTTCGTACTTCTCAAGAATATCACACATAATTGCAATACTCAGCAGTTACAAAGAATTAAAGGCTACAAGAAATGGACTTATCATGGAAATTCTATTTGGCCAGTAGATTATCAATATCTCTAGGGCTCCTGTTCAGAAATATTTATCCTTAAAATTGTTTCAGCTTGAGTCGTAAAACAAGTTAGAAGGTATTAAAATGTTTCAAATTGTGCAGTGATAGTGATTCATTGAGTCACTTTCAACAGGTTATGTTAGTATTAAAAAATGTACATAATTAATAAACTTATCCTAAATTATATTGTCTCTAGTTTGTTTTCTTTTTAACCTCAGATTTATCCATATGTTGGTTTTTGCATAATGATTGATTTTCTCATGAAAAATTTCTTCTAAATTCTTTGACGACCTTAAACATATAAATTTAAATCTAAATTTAACAGTTTCAAAACTAGGAATGATGGATATTGTTTGTATATCAGATTGTCCTCATCTCAGGCTCTGACAATCTATGATGAAAATGTAAAGAATCATCCTAGATTAGAAATACATGGTTCACACATATTGTCAAAATACTCCTTGAAAACTTTTGGAAGTTTTTGCACATTTCTAGAAATGTCCTTTTGAAATAACACGGGTTGTAAGAACCATAGAATATGGTATGTGCATGGCCCACTGGAGTCACTTTTTTAAATAGAACAAGAGAAATTACTCTAAAATTGAGGAAGTGAAAGATATATAGTAGTCCCTTCCCTTCCGTCATGAATCTTATTTTTTCACCCAGTACAAATCTTAAGGCACAAAGGTTGTGTGTATAACTCGGTGTGCGTGCGTGCGCGCGCGCACGTGTGTGTGTGTGTGTGTGTCCCACAACACAAATCATAAGACACAAAGGTTATTTTGTTGTTCATCTTTCGAGTATGAAGATGACCATGACATTACTGATTGGTTAGGTTTATGTGAGTACGTGAGTGGCTGAACAAGCCAATTTGTGATCTGTTGTATCAGAGTCACTCTTGATAGGAGATGCTGCTTGGATTTGCTTGATGAACAGAGGACATGCTGCGCTTCTGAGATTTATGCTGCTCACACTTCTGCACTGATTCTGCAATTCTTCTTATTTCACGGACTGTAGCTCCAGTATGGATGAAACTGTGCTAGGTGGAGCGATCCTGTATTAGATCTTTCCGTGACTTTGGGTCAGTGTTGAAGTGTCAAGAATAACTTGGAGGAATCTTTGAAGTGATCTAACACCTTGAGATCACGTTTCCTCCTGCAGATTGCCATAGAAGATCTTTGGCAAGCGCTCTTCTGACATCCTGATAATATGGCCTGCCAATTTCGTCTGTGAATTCATCAGGAGAGTGTGGATTGTGGGAATGCCTTATCTTTTGGGAACCTCAGTTTGGGACCTTGTCTTGCCATCATATGCTTCATCAGTTTCCTTCGGCAGCCCATGTAAAAATCGTTCAGCTTCTTGGCATAATGTCTGTACAATGTCTAGGTTCTGCACACACACAGCAGGGTGGGCAACACAATGTCTTTGTAGATCTTTAGTTTTGTTTGTAGTCTGATGCCTCTGCGCTCTCACAGATTGGAAAATAATCTACCAAAGGCCACACATGCTTTAGCAATTCTGCATTGGTTTCATTCCCGATGTGGACAGCATGTGACAGTATGCTGCTTAGATAGGCGAACTTGTCTACTGCCGCGAGGGTTTGGCCATTTACTGTGATGGTATGGTCTACATAAAGCTTTCCTGGTGCAGGTTAGTCAGCTGCACCACCTCTGTCATCTTGATACTGATTGTGCGACTGAAACTGTCGTAAGCTTAAGAGAAATTGTCCATAACCAGTTGCATGTTAGACTCAAATTTGGCGTTAAGAAAACAATCGAGGTCAAATAGGAGATCATGGACTGTCTCTTCTTGTAGCTTCGTCTTTGCCTATAGTGTCCAAATGAAGAACTTCCGTCAGTCTGGTGTCAGTTATCGATCTTAGTGTCATAGTGAAAGAAGGCATAATTAAGCATGACAGAGAACAGCATACTGATTGAGCGAGCTCACAGCATTCCTTAACTCTGTTGGTCACTGGGAATGGTTTAAAGGACTCGAGTCTTTCACGAGCGAGTATGCCATCATGGAATAGCCGAACCATCATATGATTTTCTCTGGACAACCATCATTTAAGTTCTGTTTCTGGCATTTCTTCTCGAGTTTACTAGTTGGAAACACCCCTCCTCGTTTCCTGAAGCCACACTGACTCTCAGGCATAATCCCATGATCGAGGTGATGCACAAAGCGATTCAGCAGAATTCCGGCGAGAATTTTGCCGGCTATTAACAGCATAGTGATGCCCCGATGTTTGTCACAGTATTGCATCTTTCCTTTACGTGGACGATGGATGCATTTTTAAAGCGTTCAGTCAATTTCTGTGCCACATGCCAGCATCCGTCTTTGTAGACTTCTACTAGTATAGCATCTGCTCCAGTTGCTTTGCCATTTGACAGCAGGTCAGTTACTGTCTCAGTTTCAGTCAACGTTAGAGGATCAGCAAGTGATACATTGATTCCGCTTATCGAATCGATCATCGGCCTCCTCTCTAATAGATGACTGTTGATTAAGGATGTTGTTGAAGTATTATACCCATCTTTGAATTATACTTTTGTTTGTCGGTGAGTGATGTGGTGCTGTCAGCACTCTTTATTGGAGATGTTTCTGAAGATTGTTAGTAGCTATATGTGCCACTTGGAGGTACAACGGGAAATCCTTCCCAATGTTCAATTCCATTTGTGCCCTATAAAAAATTGTTCAACTCTTGGGGTTTAACGGGAATTAAGATTACACCTTTTTTTTATATGGAAATGCCATTTTGTGGAACAATGGGAATTGTAATGTTATTTTGTTATTACGATCCAACACATCGCATATGCTATCCAGCAAATGCTTTTTGATTACTATCCAAACACATACTTTATAACCAATACCCAATTTTTGATTACAATCCAAAAACACAACCCAGCTTCCCCTTGCTGATTACAATCTAAACACAGAAGCTAATCCAGCACCCGCTTTTTGATTAATATCCAAGAATACACCCCTACTATCGAACGAAAACTGTCGCATTGTATATACTCTCTCTCTCTCTCTCTCTCTCTCACACACACACACACACACACACACACACACACACACACACAAGCACATACACACACTGTCAAACACAAAAGCAGCCAGTGTTTATTGACACTACCATAGCCTATTACACATGCTATCACACGAGAGGGACGGGATAAGGAATTTTAAGTTTTAGTTCTGGTGGGGAAAGACAAAGACATACGAAAAACATCATCGCAAAAATGTTGGTAAATATGGTTAGTATATTTATTTTCTATAGATCTGGGTGGCCCTGAAAAGGGCCGTTGAGTTTCTGATAATGAGGATATTCGCATTCACGGTTATCATGATACATCTTTCCACCTTCCTTGTCCTTAGTTTAATTCGACAGAGTAGCGAAAATACTCGTAGATTCGATCGCTGTTGTAATCATCTTTCATAGCAGTGTATCCACCCAGAATAGAAAACCAACCGGAACAAAAAGTAATGAACATTGTTCTGCTATTAGAAAATCCATTTTAAGACGATGAGCAATTTTAAAGTACACGATCAGTACACTTTTGAGAGCTTTCTCCAGGGCTTTGGCAAGCCGATTGTTAAAAAATAGCTGCAATTGTTTCTACCAGATGTTGAGCATTATGAGAATGGCAGACAGGACTTCATCTGTTATAGGTAGTCAACTGATGATCGACTGGTGATGGCTTGTTAGATTTTTAAATGAATGGATCATTTTGTCCAATTGTTCTTGAACTTGTTCGTCCAGGATATCAACGATGAATGTGTTTTGACCTTTGTTGATATTCAGAGCATGGGAATGTTACAGATATTTAATTTATATTATGTCCGTGACCATTGTACGTGATTGAAGGTTGCGTCTACCTGATTTTTGACATAATTCTAAGAAATAAACAAGATTGGATCTGACTTTAAGGCCTGGGTGTTTCCCTAGGAGATTCTATTGTGCCTATTGTGAAATTAGTATATATTGGATCTGGTAAACAATTATTCGTTCCTGTTTCGTATTAATGTTTGGGAATCTATAATCAGATATTTTAGCTGAGCTCAGACATAATTCTATTCGAATTATTTCAATCATTCTTTGGAACTACTAAAGTGCTCATTGACTGGATTCAGGTACTATTTTTGGATTTGTGTGAATTGATTCGAAGATATTCTAGACTGCAACAGTCATACATCAGCTCATTTGCACAAATGGCATATAAGCACATTCAAGGCTAGGTAGATCAGCACACTGAAGACGTTCATAATTAATTCGGAACAGTCTATAGTTTGGGAGTTGTGAAAGTGTAGTTAGGATTGTTTGTAATTTATTTCACAATGATGTACGTTCCTCATAAAGTTTCGCATTGTAACTTAGCAAAATACATTATTTGTTGAAATGTACTCAAACTTTTTGGTTTCTCTTCTTTCTGCTGCATAGTTTTAAGACATTGGTGTCATAACAGATATAGGAGGCTCGTTTGGGGTTCTGAATTTCTTTACAACATTTCAGAGTTAATAAAATTATTTTTAAAAGTTAAATTGATTTTACTTCTGAATGTCATTGTCCCTGGGAATGATTTTACTTTTACGTATTTAAGAAATCTTTAGTGAGATTAGCAAGTGTTCACAATGTCATCTAAAGTGGAGAATTTTGATTTCATTCCTACACAGGAATGGTCAGAGTCTTTGAAAAGGACAAGTTGCTTGAGCTTGCCAGGCAGACGGATCTTTGCAAAGCGAAAGAATCTTTAACACAACAGGAGATACGGATTATTTTGATTCAATATTTGATGATAATACTTTGGGTTTGATTTTTTAAAGTCTGTCTCTGTATTTGATAAGAAATCAAATGAATTACAGATATAAAAAACAGATGGAAATGGAATTAACAAAGCTTAAGCTTTAGATAGAAATCATGGAAATGTAAATTCTAAAAGAGAAAGAAGAGAGGCAAATGCAGAGAGAGAGAGAGAGAGAGAGAGGTAACGGTCAGACAGCTCAAACCACTTGAATAGTTCATGAAGTACATCCAAAGAGATGTCAAGACCTATCTTGATGAACAAGAGGGGGTAACATTGAATATGCTGCTCGCATAGCTGATGATTATTCCTTGACTCACAAAGTTTCATTTGTCAATAAGTCTTCCTCTCAGCAGTTTATATTTTTGGGGGTGGGTAGGTGGTTGAAACAATCATCTCAGTCTCTTACGAGTACATCCGAATCTCTATGGCACAACTTCTTGTAATCAAACATCTGGTAAGACTGGTCAGAAATCCTAATTTCTTCGCACATGCACTTATCTTAAAAAGAAAGGGCATTTCTGATTGCTACAAATTGAAAATTAAGCAAAAGAATAAAAATATACCTACCCCTTGTATTGAAATCAATACTTTGGTAGGGTCAAACAAACCACATTCTTATTCCATTTTGGCGAATTATGAACCGTTCATGTCGAAAAGTTCTTTATCACTTATTGGTGATACTGCCGAGCCTATCACTATTAAAATATTAAGGGACACATGTCCTTCTCGGATTCGTTTGTTACCAGGTATTTTTACTTTGTCTGAGAAGACTTCTACTGAAAGTGTTCTTATTTAGAAAGTAGAGTGCAGCTGTATTAATGTTCCTCTTCCATATCTCGATTTGGCATCAGACGACCGGAGCATTGGCTTCTTTACCTATATTACGTATTCATTTATCACTTGGCAATGAGCTAGCTGGAAATAAGGTCGCATTTAATCCACTATTAACTGAGAAATTTTGCTTGGATCAAAACAATCGATCCTATTGAGAATGAAATCCTCGAGTTGAATCCTGCTTGTACAGTTAACATATCTATGGCAAAATGAGTTTTTGAGAAAGATATTGATCAGGAAATTATGCCTTTAGCTGACACAGTTATTGATCCGTCTTTTGATGAGGTCACTGTTGCTCCTAGTATTGATCAAGCAAGCGGTATTGATCACAGTGATCCTCTTTTTCTAGTTTGTCTGTATTATGAGATTCCCACACTGCACTTTTGGCTTTTGGGTGAGAATAATTTCAAACTATATTTCTTGAAAAAAAATATATTTCTGAAAATTAAAATTCAGGTCTACACGACTGTCGACGTTAATCGATATTTGGAGACAAGAAAAGGACATTAATGTGACGTAAGCTCTTTGATCTGACCGACCACATATTTCACACGGAAAACGTCAGACGAGGCTGCCGTTTATTGAAATATTTTAATCTCTTTTAAGTCTTTGAAGCAAAATAACAGCAGTTGTTGCGTGAGTTATGTTTATGTACATTCCGTTCATTGGATTCAAAAATAAATTATTTTAGAAGAATTGATATATTTACGAGCACTGACTCTTGAGTACTGTTCATTTAATGTCATTACGAACAGGACATAACTATGAGGCAAAGCGAAATTTATAATTTATTATTTATAAATGGAAAAATATCCCCGAGTCTTGACTTGCGAACCCCAATTAAACTTTGCCCGAATAATGGTACTGTGCATCTTGTTTTTACATTCTCTTGCAATCTCGTGCTAAGCAGGCATCTAAGGAAAAAATAAAATATAGTTTTTGAATTAAATTGGAAAATTTTTACCGTATACAGAGATTTGTTGGATGAAATCAAGACCGTGAAAAAATCGCAGTACAGAAAACAGTATTGCGGTATGTATTGCCAGAATAGCAAACCGCAATATACCGGTATATTGTTCCACCCCTATCGCTGGCAAAATGTGAGATACTGGCACACTGCATCGTATTCTAATGACCATACATAATATGCGTCAACGGCAGACCCAGAAATTAAGTTTAAGGGGCGTAAGCAATAACAGGGCATAATTTTGGCGTAAGCAATAACAGGGCATAATTTTAGCCATCTACCTGTAATGAAAATTTTAGTCCAGGAAACGTTACGGTTGTTTTGCGCTCACGTTTTTAAATTTAGTTTTGTTTATTGGAGGTGGGCACAGCTATTCTCATATTTTCATCCACTTTCTCTGTCTTGTATTCGTACCACATATTTATGCAGTTGTCAGTGTATACTTTACCTTGAGCTGGTTGGTTGGTCAATATGTGTACTCTGACTGAGATGGCTGCACAAACTAATATACGAACATAGTAAGGAAAAGTACAGAAAAGAACAGAAAGTTTATTAAGCAAAATCATCTCAGGCCACACACAGGTAGCACGTGGGTGCGTTATTTTGATAATAATACAGTTAATATTGGTTACAAATATAACAAAGATGGGCAAAAAGAGACAATAAAAAAAAAAAAAAATAAATCTGAAAACAGAATTACTCATAATGAATTAAATATATGTACAATTAAATGGTACCTTTAGTCCTACATAGCTAAAAAGTAAGTTTTATATCCTCTGTACCAGAAATAGTTTTGAGTGTGCCAAGAAATGCAAAGCAAACCTCTGTACTGGAAGTAGTTTTGAGTGTCCAAGAAATGCACTGACACCTCTGTACCGGAATTAGTTTTGAGTGTGCCACTTATGCATCACAAACTGTCGTGTATTTTCGCAATGTTTGTTGACCACGTAACAAGAATAGATGCCTCCCTTAAAGTAATTTCGATATGTGTATTTAAAATCGCAGTTTGAATCGAACGTTTATAATATGTAAGTTTTTAGTACTTGGCAAACATTTAAACAGTAGACTAAATAACACCTTGAAACAAATTTTATATATCTATGATATAGTAGTATGGTAAAGTTTTACATTTCACAGTTTGATTTAAACAGGAAAAGTGTTCATAGTTTACGAATGGCTAAATAAATGGCATGATACACTAACGTAAAACCAAAACGTAGCCGGACAGACGGACAAGGGTACACTAAATACCATACGTACACAGATACACATGTGGTCATTATAATTGTTTGGTTTATACTCCTGGTTAATAATTTGTATGATAAAATATACACAGCAAACTATTTCCTACTTACTGCAAGTTTTCCAGCCTTCGTAATACATGAGATAACTTCGGTGTATTTTCATTTTTTCCAGATAATCTATGAAATACTATGCAATCATGATTGCTTGCAACTTTTGTTTCTCGACTGGTTCAGGTTTGTTTAAAATAAATGGTGGTTTCTATGCATTTTTAATTTTTATTTTCCTGACGGCAGTTTCACTAAAGTTATGAAACATTTTGTTCATTGTCAGATTTTGGTTTTATCTTGCTTGTGATATTTCTGGCAATATCTGGATTTTCTTTGAGACAGATATATCACAAAGAATGAAAAACATTCTTTAGTTTTAAAATTGTACACCTGGGAATCATGAGTTAAGAAATTACTCAATTTTGAGGAAATCATCAATATTTCCTCAGAAAAAGAAGGGAAAAAGACTAATTTCAAGGAATGCAGGATATTATGGCTGTAGTTTAGTGCACAGACTACTCCTTACATAACGTGGTAAACAACGTCACTACCTGGACAAACGGCTTGATCCAGGAACCGGCCTTGCTTTGAGTTGTCATTTCAATCAAGTTAACAACAGCAAACAGTCCAAGGCTTGTTCTGCGAGTTCAACGTTTAAAGTTTCTCTATTTTCCGTTACTTTTTGCAAATTTCTTGAAATATGTAAAACCAGGAGTAGGCATTTCTCTTAGAAAGTACTAGTTTTGAACTTGTGGTGCCAGTTGCATTTCTAGAGAAAGCGCCGTCTTGGAAGCAAGTAGGACACGGCATACATTCCAAACAATCAGGATTTCCAGCGAGCATAGTAGAAAACAGCAAGGTGTTCAAAATGACGCTGCATACCAAACTGGTGACCAGATGATATTGTCAATAACGCCACTGGTAACAAACTCGTTTTGAATTATGCATTTATTTATGTACTTTCGTTGAATTTTGACGGGAAAAGATGTCAAGTTAACAATAAATGTACTTGATCTGCTAGCACAAGGAGTAACATTTACATTTTCAGCTGCTATCATTTTATTAGAAGCTGTTTTTTTCCGCATCTAGCTGGATGTTCGTCTGACAAAAACTTACCAATTTGGGATATATCACCACGATTCCTCCAGATCTCTTTCAGAAAGTCGAAGTTTTTATTAGACTTGCATCAGAAAAAGACGAGAATGTTCCGAATGACTCCCCACACATTCGGAACATATCGAGATTTTCTGATAACATAATAACGCCTCAGATGCACCACTTGTAGCATCTGATAGGATGCGTTTATGCGCTACGAGTGATGATCATTGTCGAATCAATGTCTGGTCGGAATCAAAAATTTGTTTCCGTTTTAATACAAAGAACGCCGCCATTTTCTTCAAGTCTATGGAGACTGGCTATCAAACAAACAGCGATGATATATATATATATATATATATATATATACATAGTGAGCAGTTCCAAGATGTCGCAGCAGATACTTGGCTGGTAGCTGTTTTTACAACTAAAGCGTGAACAGTGTCTTTTGTGCTATTACTGGAACAAATGACCTTCATTCAGTCTACGAATAAAACATTCGAAAATCATTTGTAACATATCGCGTAATTTTTTTTTCTCACCATGTGTCACATATTATATTTTTGGCAATGTCATGCGTCATTCAGACAGCATGAATTTTTGTAAGCTTCAGTCGACAAGCACAATCAGGAAGTTATGTAATTGTTTTAGTTTTAGTTTTATTGCTGTGGGTCATAATTTATATTTGTTATAATGATATACGTCACTCGGGTATCATCATTATCTTTAAGCTTCCATCCTTAAGTCGCCCACTGTATTAGACTGGTTGTTGATATCATTCTGACGTTAAAAGAAAGTCAAATGATTTTTTAAAATATATTAATATGTAAATGATACATCTTCTAGTCTCATCGGTGATTTTTACAGCAGAATTTGTTTTTTTTATATATCCGAGATTAGTTCCAAACTGATCACAGACTGACTCGGGTAATCACAATTTTCTTTTAAAATAAAGATCAAGCATTCCTTGGTTCTTATTATGATAAATCAGTGTTGTTGTTGCAAAATATATTATATGGTTTTTAATTAAGTATTAGATGTGTAATTCAGTGCCCAAGGAAATCAAAGGTAGCTGTATACTTCCGGCCGGTTGTCTTGTCCGCTGCTTCAACACGAAGCTCTGATTCTCCGAATGAGATGGAAACTTCCACTTTTCTCTCCAGTTCCCCGGTTAGGTCAGGCATCTGAACAACAAGGCCTCCAATTTCCTCACACCCTGGATCTGTGACATATCGCGGGTTTTCTAAAGCAGATCTGTAGACAGAAAGAAGCACGGACGTTTGGCCCGAGCTTGATGGGCGGAAGGTTTTCGTCACTGTGGTCTGGTTAATTTGTATAACTTGGTTGATTTTAATAAATTTGCTAAATCTGTGTGTGCATTTCTTTTTTCCATCAATTAGTCGAGCTTTTATCGGGCTATGATGCCCTTCTATGAAATCTGTCATAGTTTGTATGCCATATGTGTACCCCGATCGCCTACTCTCAATGACGTTTGGGTTATGTCCTACACCGACAGCTCCTTTCAGTACAGCGGCTCCAGGGTTTTCCGCAACAAGAACATCAAATTTTGGAAAACTGCTTTGAATAGCAGACTGCAGAATCATTGATTCCGAAAATCCTCCAACCATGATAATGTACTTTAGTTCATACATCTCCGGCTCTTCGAGGACTTCTTGCAGATGTGAAACAATGCTGCGAACAGGCTTTTCAAAAAATTCTACTACTTGGTCAACGTTGAGGATGAGCTTGTCACGATTAATGCACCCCTTTATTGGTAATAGATGGATGTCTTCCCTGAGTGTCAAAGGAAGCCATATTTTTACTTCTCTTTCATCTGGCTTTTGAGCCTTCTTCTTGGCACTTTCAAAAGACCGAAGAACATCAAGGACTTCGTACTTTTCCATCCGTTGAAAACTATCTACTCCAAAATTTTCAATCAGGAACTCCTGGAAAGAGTCATCAACTTTGGTCCCTCCCCAAACACCCCCTGTGGGTCTGTAGATACAGTCCACTCTTCCTTTGCTGGTTTTCTTCATGATGGACACGTCAACCGTCCCACCTAAAAATGTGAGGAGCAGACTATCGTAAAGAACCTTTGTCGAACATAGAGACAAAAGTAGTTATTTTCCTGATTGAATTTGCCTAATAGCTCATTACATAGTTAAGTTTCACTTTTTAACAAACATTCCTTGTTATAATATGACATGTAAGTTCCGTAGGAGCATGATCCAACAAGATACTCAAGTGACCTATGTTAGCATTTGAATACAAATTGATATATGTATTGCAAATGTGAAATGGAAAGAAAATTTTGGACCACATAGTTGTTACCCTGTTTACAAATCTTCGTGTCGCTTATCTTGTTTGTTAGAACAGTTATGTATGAGATTAAAACGTGGCGGATTATTTTGCTTCACATTAGAAGTTGTGAGTTGTTTGTTTATTTTACTTTGTTTTGTAATATTTGTGCATTTCTTGTGGACCAAATTAAATACACGAGACAAAACAAGTAATATCGATTCTCATTCACCAATCATGAATGTACAAGTATGATTAATTTATGGTACAGTTTAGGGACAGCCTAATATTGTATTTTTGGGTTTCTTTCTCAGGGCTTAGATATATGAATGAAACAAAATGCTTCGGACAGAAAGATATTTACTTATTTACGGCAACAACAAAAAAACCTCAAAAAATATTGTATACAATTTCTTGGCATGAAAAGGATATAATTTACGCATCCGTCATTGGTCCCTGGGTCTCAAGCTTCCCCATAGGGTCCTGTCCCTGGTTCATAACTTGGAAACTGGTCCGCCTCTTCTATTTCTTTCTCTTCTTCCTCAATACCTGGTACTTTTTCTTACGCTTTTCGATTATTTTGTTAATTATTCAAAATTCACTTATCTGCACTTATGATTTTTGTTTCCTTCTACAAGATTTTCATCTGTGAAATAGCTAAGAGAGGTTGTCCATGTCCTGGGTCATATACAAAATGGTTAATGAGATCGTCAATAAGCATTGAAAAAAATTGTATTGAAACACTCTTGAACAATCCACTTCATCAGAACCCTATTGGATGACGTTGAAGGAGCCTCAGAGTGGTTAAGTTGTCCGTCTGTCCGTATTCTGGTTTCCGTAGCTTAGCTAAAGATTGTTTGATTTCAACCAAAGTTAGCACTTGCCCGCCATATACATATATATATATATATATATATATATATATATATATATATATATATATATATATATATATATATATATATATATTAATACGGCATTGAATGAGCTCGATTTCCAGCGTTACACGTCATTAATCACAGAAGTTACACTCCTGATTACCCGTTTTTCTAACTTAGGTTTCGACTTTACCAAGGATTGTTTGATTTAAACTAAATGGCGCATACAGCCCCATACTGAGTATACATTGGCCTAGTTCGATTTCAAGCCTTCTACGTTATCATTTACGGGAGTTGTTACCCCTAATTACTCATTTTCTTAACTTTGTTTGCCACAGTTTAGCTTTAGTTAGGATTATTGGATTTTAACTAAGTTGGTTTGGAGCGTTATATTGATGATACATCGGACAAGTTTTATTTTAGTCAAGTATTATCCATGAGTTTAATTGTTAAAGTACAATGTAATTAATTTTATTGGGGGATGGTCCATTGTTTCAAATTTGCAATCAGAAATGACCAGGAAGCACTGGATTAAATTTTCATGTACATTCTTATATGATTTATATTATTTAACTTTTGCACGAATTTGTTAACATGCTACATCATCATTTTGTAGAAAGATGACCAATTATTAGTGAATTCATCCTCCTTTTTTTATTACTCCCAATTCTTCTGGTTATAGCCCTGCTGAGCATACTTTAGCATGCGTAGTCCTTTTCTGTGTACCCCGACGCTAATAGCTATAGTTTACTAAAAAGAATCAACAAAAAACAAACTTTAATTGGATACCTCCACAGTCCAGTATCATGCACTTTTCTCCTTCCTCGCACATACTGGAAATAGATGCTTCCATGGCTGCCGCATCAGGTTCCAGCACCAGCATGAGGCTTTCATCAGGGATTCCTGCCTATTTAACACCAAAAAAGAAAAAAATATCAGACGATGCAAGAACTAAATTGTATATAATGACATTATACGATGGCGTGTGGAGTCTTGAATATATGTTACAGGATGCAATTGTATGCAAGCAGAAGTTTTACTTGACAAAAAACTGCATAACCGTATAACTAATTTATTCTCACGACTGGGAAGATGTAGTGTGTGCGTAAGAAATAAAGGCCGATTGTTTGCTTGTAGAATCTTATAGGTTCGAGCCTTGATCACCTTTAATTTCATAGCTTTATTGGTAACTTTTCATAAATCATCGGGTAACCACAAAGTCAATAAAAATGCAGCCATATTCAACTGTTTCTGCTACTTCAATTTCATTGGCAAAGATTTTACATTCTCTTCAGCCAATAAAGCATCTAACAATTTATGGAGAAATGTCCTCTAATTTATTGCTTTAGTCACAAACATATGGGTGATATGGCTGGCTATTAATCAAACAAGGTCTTACAGGGCAAATTTTGGCCAGCAAAGAAGTCAAATAATCACTCGGTACTATCAGCGATTGAGAGACAAATATTATATGGTTTGTTTGTTTTGTGTTTCTTTTTAATCTGTGAAGAAAATAAACTAATTTGGGCTGAATTTCTTCTTTAGGCTCTTAATACTCCAGACTTGTGTAGCAACTAATTGCTTTCTAGTGTTTATAATATGTTTCTTGCCCAGATGCATGGAATTTTATTTACACAGCGATATGATTTGTATGCTCTTCGGCAAATCGCCTCTGCAAATACTACGGTAGCAGCGAGTTCTTTACATGAGTGAATATTACAAAGAAACGTACGAAGTAATATAGATTAAATTTAGTTTATTTTTCTTTATTGTTTAAAACTATATCGCATTATGTCTTTCAATTGGATGATATTCTGGCTCACCAATCGGAATGAACAACCGCACCTCAAAAAGAACAGAGACCTTGAAATTGCATACGCTTCAACGTTCTACAGAATAAACGTCATGTATTTACACAGCAAACATAATGATAGGCACAAAGATGATTTTAAAACGAAAAACAGGTTAATTTGAATTATATAAATAAGAAAGTAATATTCCCACTTTTATAACAATGTTTAAAGGGATAAGTATGTCCGAACTAAAATACTTTTGGTACCTTATTTGCCGCCAAACGCATAAACTGTTTGGCAGCGTCATCCCAAATGGCGGGAACTGTCAAAACCCATTGAACATATGAATCATTAAACACAGGAAACTGCTTGCTGCAGATCTTACTGAAGTCGTCTTTCAAGAATTGTATCCCTGCTGAAAACACATCCATGGCTGACATTTTCTTCCCGTCGAAATCTCTCATTTGTGTATCTCTACTAAGTTTCTGAAAATGTAATTTGAAATGGACACGAATATAGATTCTAGAGTATTGTAATTTCTACAATATCATTGCAACGATTTAACTTGTTTTCAGATAAGACAACTCTTTTCTGAAGATAACAATTGACTATAAAACTTTAAGTTATATATATATATATATATATATATATATATATATATATATATATATAGTAAGTACGTTTCTTTTTAGATTATCGTTTTACATTAAGCCTCTTTCTCTATCTCTAAAAAAGCAGTCATGCAGACAAAATACACGAAGGCCCTTCATAAGTTGAGAGAGAGGCCAGGGCCACATCAAGAGTTTGAGGCTCCTAAGTCCTGGTTATATTGAAACTTGGAGTGTCAAAACAAGCCCATATAATTTGACTATATAAAGATTGAAAAGACAACTGATAAGTACACAGTGGAGTATATTTGTTAATTTCATAATTGTTTTTTTATTAAAAAAAACAACAAAAAACAAAAGCACTTTTTCAGGCCCCTTAGGAATTGAGGCCCGAGCCATATGACCCCCTGCCCTTCCCCCCTCCCCCCATTAAACCTGCATACATTCAGAGTGAACTACATCAAGTTTTAAGCGTACATCACATCCATATATACACAAGTGGCTTGTTATTTAAAGGATTACAAGTTCGGCAGACATGGATACTGTCTTCCCTGGAGGTAACAAGCGTTGGCGTAATTTAAAAATAGTTATAATAAGGACAGACATTATGGCAGAAACAAGAGACAAAAGTGGATCAGATGTTGTTCAACTTTTACTAAAAATTGTAATAGACAAATCTAACAGAAAACTGGCGAGTTCTCTCTATGTTGAAAGGCCTCCATGAGGATGATTTCCACCAATTATGGTTAAGATTGGCAAAAGAACTTTTCACGAATCCACACGATCAAAGGTACTTGTAATTCTAATTGAAATTTGGTCATCAATGGCTAGTAAGTCCGGTTGCATTTTTATTTTCTTCACGTTATGGTAAACGACAGCCATATCAGTAGCGATGTCTGATACTATAGCAACAATGGGACTTCTATGTTAAAATAGGGGGGCTGTACCCTGGCGACAAGGGGAATTTAAAATGGGGAATATTGGGACTGTATAGAGACAAAAAATTATTGGGACTGTATAGTGACAATGGAAATGAAACAGAGGTGACGTCACGGTACTGGACATTGGCAACAATGTTGCAAGTGGCTGACCTCAATCGGGCAAAACAGGGACAGCGGAGAAAATTAAAGGCTATAACGCTTGGCGGGGCGGGACGTATAACTTCTTTATAGACGTAGACAAAGAAACAAATACACAAACACAAAACATGACTAAAAATGTGTTAGGCAAGAACGTTAATCTTTTCGAGGCAATGGAGCGGCCCTGAAAAGGACCGTTTAACTTTCTTCTTTTACTTTCTCTCCTCCCTTCTTCTTGTCCACCAGTACTTCAGTTTTTCCATCACATTTTTCTTCTTCTTCTTTTTCTTCTCCTTTTCATTCTCCTCTTCTTCCTTCTCCTCTATTTCCTCTTTCTTCCACTTCTCATTCTCCTCTTCTTTTTCCAATTTTTCATTCCATTCTCTCATTCTTTCTTTGTTCTCCTTCTCCTCCTTTTCTTTTTTCATCAGCTTTCTCAGTCTTTCCTTTGTCTTCTTCAAATTGTTTATTTCCATTTTGAGTCTGTGTGGGCTATACGCGCCATCCTCCATTCTCATCAAAAATTCCTCCTCCATCCCCAGATCATCTACTGCCTCTTGCAACGTCTTCATTTTATCAATTGTGTTAGAAGCCATCTTCTTAGATTGTTCAAGGTTAAATGGCGCGAATGACGAACGCTGCAATTTATATATGTCTCAAGCACGAACGTGAAGGAAAACATCCCCTCTCACTAACTACCCATATCACCTATCAAACACCCCACCCCCCCTAGTGAAGTGAGCTAACCTAAAATAACTTTATTACAAACAAACACACTAATGCCAACAAATAATTTTATATTTTCTATCAACACATTGTGGGAAGGAAAATTGTGCAGGGACAAAGGTTTTTTAGTGGGAAGGAAAATTCTGCAGGGACAAGTGTTTTTTGTTAAGATAAAAAAACAAACACATACACACAAACGTACGCGCTCACACAAACACACATACACACAAACACACAAACGTACGCGTGCTCACAAATACACATACACACACAAACACACAAACGTACGAGCGCACACACACACATACACACACAAACACAAACGTACGAGCGCACACACACACACACACACACACTAACACATCAGCAAAAGAGTGAGTGTTTATAGTCACACTACTCCACATTCACACACATACACACACAAACATATTTTTGGCAACTTGATCAGTCTCTCTATTCTAGAGATTTGGTTAGCCCTCTTTAATGCTGACATCTCCCACATCTGGCCCCACACACACATCTCCTACTGCAATCATTTTCCCAACTGATGTACGTGGTTGGGCGTGCGGAGGCAGCTTGAGTGGTTTCAGTTCCCCAATCGTCAGTTTGCGGGATTCTTTAAGTTTGCGATGAGGTAGTTCATCTCTAGCACACACGACAAGATTCCAAGAAGCGGTGTACGAACTATTTTTCAAAAGGTAATAAAGTTCTTAGGTATCCATTTTTGTTTTGTTTTTTCTTCTTTCACAGGTAATGATAAGTCATCAATTCAATCCTGACCTTTTGCTTGAAAATCTCTGACAAGTAACCGTTTCTTAGCATCGTCTCCGTACTCTGGGCCAAGAGAGCTTCGATGCGATGGATCTCTAGAGCAATCAATGGAGAAGAAGAATGATCACGCTAATCTTTATACCACTGATGCAACACTGCTTCTTCCGAGATGAGACCCCAAAAGTCCCCCAGATACTCGTCCATTTTTTCTTCTTGACTCATCATCAGACATTTATCATGTTGAATTTGACTGGGATGATCATTTTGACATTCATAGCAATCTTTCTTGGTCATTTTGACATTCATAGCAATCTTTCTTGGTCAACCCTGTAATGGTTTCTGCCAGATCTTTGGTAAAACAGGAGACTAAATGTTGTTCTTGTTCTGGTCATCTGGCCATCTGGCCATGACCATCCCCTCTTCGTCTTTGTCTTTTTGAGTGGGTGGTTCTGCTTCCACGATATCCTCCCATTCCATTTCCAAAGAGGGATAAGAGTCTTCCATAGCTTCTAATAGTCAAGAATGACTTCTCTCAAACTGTTGATTTCTAGAGTGTTGTCGAATTCGGCATACAAGATGACGTTCCCCGTCTCGGTTAGAGTTTCTGCAAGCTGAGGTTCCACACGCAGTTGACCGGATTTTATAGGGTGGAAATGTCCCTCTCGCTGCCTTGGTCTGGAGTGGAATCAAAGGCCCACAAAGTGATGCCTCCCACAAAATCGTCGTACGAAATGCCGTGGATGCTGTTGGTCCCTAACTGTCCCGTGGCTTCGTACAGGGACAAGTACGATCTCAAGTAATTCATTTGGTCAAAGTTAGGTTCGAAGGGTCTATTACACAAGGTCTTGCCATCGCGATTGACTTCGATCTTGGACACTGTAGTACTTAAACTCGAAAGGATTGGAAGTGACGGCTCCTTTGAGGGATTTGTTGCTGACGATACCAACGATTAAACGTTTGGATAACTGTCCCTGGAACAGATGATCTTCGATCTTGGATCGGAGTTCAGCGGCAATGGTGAAAGTTTTCACTTCCACGCGTCGTATCGGATACTTGGCGGTCGATCTGCTCAAAGTGTGACTGATGTCGTTTCCCACTTTAGGTAACACTTCCACGCGACGCACGTAAAGTCCCCCTTCTTGGATGATGGTTTTGTACTCGTTGGAATGAGCCATCAAATGGAAAACGGTACTGCTAAGATTCAGTGTCAGGCGGATATCCATTCAGTTCAGCAAATACTTTTCTTGCAACCACATGTCCAAACGATCCATCGGTTCTAAACTGCGTTCTTACAGGATTTTCTTTCGACGGTCGTTAAACCCCACATTGTGAGGATCGTCATCTGCTGTCTGGACTGCGTCGTTAAACTTGTCTACACCCGCTGTGTCGGGTTTCCATACCACGCTATCATCCAGATGAGTGTTCTTGGCCTCTTTTTCGTACGTCAAGAGATTTTCCAGGTAGGCTCGGTAAGGGTAAGTATCCATGCTGCTGCTGACTAGTTTGTTATTCAAGTACAAATCCACTCCGCTGAACAAGGAATGCATGAAATTGTTGACGGAAGCTACTTTAGCATCGGCTCCCGGAACGGTGTAGTCCGTTTTGATCACTTTGACTTTCAGGTACAAGTAACTGTAATTTTCGGACTGCGCTTTAATTTCAAATTCGATGGGGGCTGAGGTTGTCAAAGAGGAGATGGGATGAAATTCTACCCATTGGGATTCTTGCATCGTCATCATGGTGGGTGGCATGGCAAACAGATCCAGTTCCGACTTGGAACATTCGCAAGACTCTCGGTGCATCATTTTTTTCTCTCTGTGATTTAATAATCAAAAACGAATAAGTATCGGACGGTTCTTCTTTTCTTAGTCTTTCTAGCTCTGGGGGTGTGAAGTCCTCTGGAGGGGTGTCTTCGTCGTCTCTTTCTGACTTGTCCTTGCTGTAGAGTCAGGGAAGCAGGAATGCCTGACTGGACAGCGTCCAGGGCATTTATAGAAGTTTCTCGTCAGCCCAAAATCTCTTTGCCAGTTTGAAGCAAGACATTTTTGCCTGCTCTCAAGAAGGCTTCTTTGGGAGTTTGTTTGTCGATGATGCATTTTGGAGAAATTCTTTGCCGTGCGTCAAAGCGGTATCTTTCAAGGCGTGTAATCCTCGTGTCACCATGGGTTTCAAAACGGTGGCCACCGAACGAAACGCCGATTTCAGCATATCTCCTAAACCAGGTCCTCGCTGTCAAGCGACTCCTCGGTACACAGGATACATGACTTGCGAGTCGTTAGAGAATCTTTTTCGAAAATGGAGTTTCACCGTGACTTTTTTACGTGTAGGCTCGTATAAAAATAACAAGAGAAAAGAGTAAAGCCAACAAGCTTTGCATATTTTAACAAAATAATTTATTTCCCTATAAAACAATGTAAAAATAATAGCCTGCAGGAATATTCAATATACAGATGTACCGTGGAGTATCAGGGGACACTTGTCGTTTCATAGAAGCATGTACAGTTTCGTTTTCATTCAAGTATTGTTGCACTTGGTCATTTAGAACTTCGACCTCAACAGTGTTTTGATTTTCAGTGATGTTTTTGATTTGTGTAGGGTGAATCATTTCGACCAAAGCCACTTCCCAATGGGCTTCTTGATCAGTTGGATGGCCTGAGGTAATTTGGCCGTGAAACAGCACAAAATATTGTGGGGAAATACATCCATGGAACTGTCACTGAGTAACGTTAAATAAAATTGGTTATTCATAATTCCAGAGTTCTGGTGTCCGAGGGGCACTGGAGGTTAGAGGAGTGTCCAAAAGAGGGTTGTTGTTGTTGTTGTTGTTTTGGTGGTGACTGTTGGAAGGGTGACTGACGTTGGTCGCAAGGCCAACGTTGTTATCGTTAGAGTATTTTAGGGAAGGACTGGGGAGAAGGTAACCGATGCAACTGCTCAGTAAAATGGTCCACAATTTTTTGTCTCCTTGTTGCAAACTCAAATTAGCAATGGCAGCACCGATGACACAATACACCACAAAAATGTGGCAGAAAAAGACGATTTGCGTTTTAGGCACACGTTCTCCACACCACACCCACAAGGGTTGTTTTTGTCGATCTTGCACAGAAGAACTGGGAGAAGGAGTGGTCACTGGGGTGGTTGAGGCTGTGTTGAAGGGCATTGTGGTCACTTCTTTTTATAGTCGATGACTTGCGAAGCATCGATCCAAGAATCAAAACTCGACGGATATCCTTTCCAATGTACGTTGACTCCTTTGACACGACGTTTTCCCACTTTATGGGTTCTTTGATCGAGAATGCGTTCGATGTAGTACACTTCGTCTTCTTTTTTGGTCACGCGTTGTAACTCTGGAAAGTAAAACGTTCCTTTTAACACTTCCTCGTTCATGTCTTCCAATTTATAGACGGTAGGATGTCGGCCACGTACCCATCCAGTGACACGAAACAATTCGGTGGTCCAGTTGGGTAAGTAACCTTTGTCGAAAGTGCGTTTGGTTTTGCCAATGCGCACCCAATCTCCTGGCGTCAACACTCCACCTTTCTTGGGGGCAGCCACAGTCGTGGACGTACCAAACAGGCGCTCAAAGACGGTCACTTCGCTGTCGCGAGTCACTTCTTGGGGGGGGGGCGCACATCCGATGCTCCGATGGTAAGATTGGTTGTACGCTTTGACCAGCTGCTGTAAGACGCCGATGTACTTGAGAGTGTGTTGATGCGTAAAAGATTTCCACATGCGTTCTTTCAAGGTGAGTTGAAAACGTTCCACGATGCTGATGGTGAATAAATGAATGTCTCGTTTCTTTAATTCTTTTTGGAAAACTTGGTTCAGAAATTCGGTGCCTTTGTCGGTTTGCCATCGTACAGGGTGACGGCCACTTTGTTTCAACACCAGTTTGAGGGCTCGCACTAACTCAGTGCTCGATTTAGAAGTCAAAGGTACCACTCGGGCAAACTTGGAAAAGACGTCGATGACACAAAACAGATATTTGTAGCCACGATTGTAGGTGGCCAAATGAGAGATATCGGCTAAATCGGCTTGCCATTGATGATCGATGCCCTCCACTCGGGTGTGATTTCTGGAAAATTTTCGTCGAATGGGTTTGTGTAAGGTGTACGTGGCTTGTTGTTGTAACCATCGTAGCACTTGAGGTAAACGGACAATTTTGAGTCGGGTTTTGGCAGCACGATACAATTTTTGAACCCCTTCGTATCCCGCAGGATAGGATCATAGTAAATGCTGCCTAACACATTCTCCATCAGGACTTTTTATTGATAAGTCTCCCACTCTTCACTGATGCTACTTTGGATGGGACGAGGTGGTAGTTTGGAAACGGCTTTACATGTCCGACGTGCCACGGGAGTAGAAGTCGAGGGTAGTGGTGGTGGTGGTGGTGGTTGTGGTAATGGGATGGCTTTGGTCTTGTTTTCTTTTTTTCACTTCTGGTTTCCCTTCTTTCTTTTGACTTCTCTCGAAGGAGGAGTGGACATCATCTTTTAACCCAAACTTTGAAGGGGTCAACAAGGACGCTGCAATCTTACTAGGGATGGGAGCCACTGACGGTGTTTGAAAGACTTCTCGTGCCTCTTCTTCCTCAGGCATCCGTGTGCCTGCATCTGTCTTGGTCAGTGGGGATGGTGATGATAGACTTTTCAATAGTCTTAAAATCTTTCAGGGTCGGTCCAGCTGTTTGGTCTAAAGCTTTCTGGTGAAAGAGTTGCAGTCGCTGGAACACTTGGCCGTACCGTTGCGATTTTTCCGTTTCTGACAAATCGCTACGATCCATCAACGATTGCAATTCGCGTTGTAACTGGGACATGTCGGTCAAATGAGGATTGGGAGGTAAATGTGGGCTCAGTTGTTCTTGCCAAACGATGGAATTCCATCCATCGTTTGTAAAGCACTAAAGTAAGTTTTCGTCCTTCCATCAGATTCCAAAGGTCACGTCTGAGATCTTTTAACCCTAGAGACCCCTTTCATCTTCTTGATCCTACATATTTTTACCTATCCCTTTTGAAACAGCTCCCGTCACGAGTCCTGTAATCGTAGGTACCAATGTGGCTTTAAGCAAGGGTGCTAACAAGAGGTGCACAAATCCTCCGCGTTGCACTAACATCTTTTTCTTTTGACGGATAGGTATTTTCTTTTGGACCAATCGACGAAGAACGTGTCGATGCTTGGCTAAGCATTCTTTCTGATGTTGAGACAAAGGTATCGTTCCTCTCAAGACATTCAGGCAATAGTCGCACACGGTATCGACGACGTCTTTGGAGGCTGTTTGAATGAGTTGTTTCGCATGGGTGGAGGAGCTTTGGACAGGACGAACAACACGTCCTTTTATCTTATTTTTGGGGGATGTATTTTTGGATTATTTTTGGAAAACCATACTCTTTGAACACATGTTCTACCATTCCACCGCCACAAAATCCTTCCCTTTCGTTGCTCCTCTTTTTCTTTGGACGATAGGGTCTTTTCATGGGTAGACGTCGATGCTTGGCTAAGCGTTTTTTTTTATACGGAGTCAAACGAAGAGATTGTCCTTTTCTTTTTCCTTTTCCTTTTTGGACAGGAGAACGACGATGGTGACACTGTGGACTTCTTTTGGGTGACATCTTTGTGTGTTTTTATGGTCTTTTATTACAGTGGAATGCGTCGCCACTGATGGTCTCTACGTCGTTTCAACTTGGTGACAGGTATCACGCGGTGTTGAGGGATTCGCAACGGACTAAATCGGGACAGTTCTTGCTTGGATAAATCCAGTAAACTCTGTAACATACCCGGTCTCTCTTGGACTTTGATTTTTGTGACAGGTACTTTGTAAGCAGCTGCCTCAGCAGCTAAAGAGGTGGAGGGAGTCACCGCTTAAGGAGAAGTTGCAGGAGACACGGGTTTCCATTTTTTCATCAAATGGGGAAGAACGGGTGTCAAATTGGGTTTGGATGGCATCAGCAGCAACGGAGAAGTGGAAGAACCTGCGGCTACTGGAGACGCGGTCACGGTCGCTGCATGTGGTGGCTTGGGGACGTAAGGTTGCGTCTTGACCGAAGTGCCTCTCTTGCGGGATGAAGCTATTTTCTGGCGTCGTTTCAGGGGACTTTTCTTTTTCTGGGGACTTTTCTTTTTCTTTTTCTGGGGTTGTGACCTAGTCTTGACACCACTGCTCTTTTCCTTCTGGGTACCTTGGGGTCGGGTAGTAGCTTTCTTCTTGGGGATGACTTTTGGGGCATTAGGATCCCGTTTTAAGAGGGAGCGAATAATGACACCTCCTAGAGAACCGTTACCTCCAGGTTTCAAAACGATTTGCTTTTTGGTTTGAGTGTCGATGGGAGGATCTGCTAGTTGCGTCAAGGCTACTTTGTTTCTCTCAAAAATTCGTTTGATTTGATTAGGGATGTGAATGATGCCTTGCAAAAATTGACGTGCTGTCACCGTAAACCATCGTAAGACTTCTCTGAGACTGGCTTCTAACACGCGAGCACGTATTTGTGGATTTTGTTCGCGACTAATGCCGTACAAGGCACGAATCAATTTGACGGGAAGATGAGACTGAAGGGACGTCATGTTGACGATGTGTGAGACAGACCCAAAGTGTCCGAGGTTTTTATAGATTCTCTTTCTAAGTTGACGAGGACGTGTACACGACAAGCCCACCGTCTTGACACCAGTGGTGAAACAGATGGGTACGAAATCGCCAACAATCGGGGGTCGTGGGTTTTAAATCCACAAATAAATAGGCATGTGGCGTTTGAGTGGCATCGCCGTACGCATGTGTCAGCCAAGGAGTTCCTAACTGTTTGGCTAACACTTACCCTTGCGATTTATCTCTAGGACTTTTAAACAAGACCACGTAATGAGCATTGAGACTGATGGTGCGATGGGCTTTACTTTGTTGAAACAAATTTTGGGTGATGTAAATGACACTGGCATTATGATGATGCCCTTAGCGCGTAAACCACATGTCGTCGAAGATGACCAGATGAGTTTGACTGGGGTCAGACACGATCCCCTCGTCTTCGCCAAGAATGCCTTCCACAAACACGATGGAATCGCCTTGACTTTCTCGCAGGAGGCTGTAGGCCGATTGCCACTCTTTATAACACCACACGATACATTGAGGTGGTCGATCGATCAAATGATGTTTATATTCGATCAAACGTTTGACAAATTTCGGTTTTGCCTGAACCGCTCGGTCCAGCAATTAACATGTTAAAGGGATGACGAAGATACAAGGCCTCCCAAATGGCATGATCTAGGTTTTCCTCGATGACTTTGAAAGTGGAGAAAGAGGGAGCAGAGACAGCACAGGTAGCCATAGTGCAGGGAATGTCACTTTTGAAACGAAGGCAGACAAGACAAGGTTTTTTTTTACTTTTTCGGGACACGTTTATTTCAAAAGCATCTTAAAATGGAACACGAAAGACAAAAATACATAAAAGCCAAATGGCTAAGTACATCGATAAAATACGCATCAAAACGATCAAAGTGGAATATAAACAAGTCACTGTACAACATTTGTGGGGACGAAGGTGTGGTGTCCTAGGGACAGTTTGTAATGTTCTTAGAGTCTCTACACTTGGCACAGTCACACAGGTGTCCTCCCGGAATGGCCTTTCAGGGATGTCCATGTCAATGACGGTCCTGTCCTGAATGGAGTGGTTTTCCTCGGTGTCGGGTTCTTCTTCTTCTGACACTGTGGCTAATACAGGTTTAAAAGTTACTTTTTTCACTGTGCGTTTGACTTTAAGATTACAAATCTTGTGCATAGTTTGCCACTTCTTTTGTCCAAGCCTCGAAACCAAACCTATCCAATCACGTCCATCTGTCCAGTGAGTGTGTAAGTCACAAGCTACACACACATCTTCGTAAACATCTTCAGTGATTAAAAGTTGACGAATCTTTTTTCCCGTAGAAGTCGAGAAGTATCGAGATGAAAGTGCAAGGCTTTTAACAGAATGAGTCTCTCGTGTACATTTAAAGGTACCACTCTCATGTTTTTGATGGATGGTACAGATCGGAAAGAGCCCACAAGGAATCGGCTGGTAAATGAAATCCCAGAAAGGAAGTCACTAAGACACACGCCACTCGACGACCCAAATTCATTGGACTCAGTGCTCGTAAAAAGAGTTGGTAATCCTCCACACTCTGAATACTGTCATTGATTTCCTTCCAGGGAAATTGTTGCATCACTAATGATAAAGGTCGTAGCATAGTAGCCAGCTTTTATACGCTCTTTTGTCGGAGGTAATAAGTGTACATTTTGCATAGAACTGATCCTACTCCGTCAGCGTCTCCAAATAGTTTAGTCACTAGTTAACACACCACACATCGCACAGAATTTTCCTCTACAGACAAAATTTTATAGCGTAAAAGATTTTGGTAATCCTCTGACTCTTCCTCTGGAATTCGTTGTAGTATGGTTAGCTTGTGAGAAGTAGGATGAGTAGCAACCAAAGTCTTTTGGTCCTCGTCCAGTTGAGCAATATCTGACCATTGGAACGCTTTCAAATGAATCAGTCCTCTTATAGCATTCAGGTACCAGTGGTTTCAACATTCGTGACGTAATTGTTCTTTGCGTTGGACATGTATTTTGACCAACTCTCGGCAAATGCGTTCTCTCAACTCCACAGGCAAACCACGAATGTTCTCTTGTAAACTATCCATCAAGAGATTACTGGGGTCCCACTAAAGGTAAGTAGTGACAGTGCGGAGACCATCGAGCATGTTTCCAGATAAGCCGAGTCTTTCTGCTCCCACTGGTGAAGTGACACACCGGAACTAAAGCACTTGACTTTATCACCTTCGCCCAAGTAGATAAATCCGACTCAAGCTAATTCTTCGAGGGTAGGTCCTCCCAGATATTTAGGCCGCTTTCTTTTGAACGTTTGGAATGGACATTCAAATTCGCAGTATCCAGACAAGTGCACAGGAGACGCATATTCTTCTTTCACAGATGCATTTCGATGAAGCGGTTGTAATACCCGCAGTAGTTGGCTCAGGCATGGATGACATCCGAAGGGTGGTAGCTCTACAGTAGTAGTATGACGTTGAGGATGACATTGCCAATGAAAACCAGTAAAGTGATAAGGTGTACTGTAACAAGTGTCATCGCTTTCGCATCCGTCAGGTTTGACACGCACAGCATTACTTTCCATGGTAGATATTGTAGTAGTAGTCATAGCAAAGTTCCCATGATGTCCTGCTGAATTGCTGAGGTCACAGCGTACGGCATCGCTGTCATCGCAAGGCACAGCATCGCACTTCGCTTGTGAATCAACTAACTTGAATGGTGTCTGTTTGTTAGGATTCATCTTTCTCGCTTGGCGTTGGTAGTTATAATGAACTATCGGTCTTGGACGTTTTCCCTTTTTATACTAGCCGTACTGAAGTCTCGAGCTTGTAAATCTTTCCTTTTTTATGTCTAGTTTTCGAAGTCTTCCTTTTTTCTTCCTGGACAACTGTACTACCTTCTCTAAGGTACCGTCATAAATGTATCGCAGTATGATGGGTGGAAAGGCCATAGAAAGGTAAGGACAATGCGGAGACCATCTAGCATGTTCCAGAATAGCTGAATTTTTATAGATACATCGATCAATTCGCAACTTCAGACCACAGCTGAAACACTGTACTACGTATCCCTATCCAGTCTCAGGTCCCAAGTAGACAAATCCTGTTCTAGCTAAAACATTCGCAGTAGGTAATCCTTCCCTATCAGTGGGCCACTTTTTACACGTTCCCATTCGACTGGCACAATCACAATAGTCAGGCAAGAAGACAGGAAAATTGTATTGTTTGAACTTGGAGTTCGCAGTGAGACCATCACTCGATACTTGCTGTGTCGAAGTCATCCTTCTTGTTGGTGACTATCGTTTGGGAACAATTTTTTTATACCGGCATGTACGTAAGGTAAAGTGACGTGGTTGGGAAGCCGCACTCGCTTCTGGTACAGGATTTGATACACTTTTTCCAAAGGCCGACTGACGATTTTTGTGTGTGGTTAAACGTACAATCTTGTGAGGTTCGAAGGTGGTCACTTTAAAATCTTGATCCTCTCCAGATTGCAAGGCTTCTTTCAATACCCCAAAATTCACCACCCGATTGGCGCGATAATTGAGAGTCAATCCTTTCACTTTACACTCCGTGTGCACTTCTCCTTGGGGGTCCCGTTATTCGTAACCGTCATTTTTGGGACCGCCACTAGCAAATCTTAGAATCTTGTCGTCGGGGTGCTCGTCCGTCCAGACTCCTAAACGGTCTCCTTCGATGTCAGGGTGACGTTGACCTAGTCGATCGATGTAGATGCAACTGTCCGTGTCAAAATACAGCACACGATCTCCTAAATGGTGTAACTCTACGTACAACTTTAAGCAAGCATGGGCTGTCACGTAGGTCGCAATGATGACATTTCCAAATTCGTCAGCCTGAACAAACTCCAGTTCTTCTTCGGAATTGACTAGGATCAAGTCCTCACGAAGGACGTCCACGTGTTTCATGGTTTTAGTTTTGTCATGAATCATCTGAAAGTAATGGGAAGGTTCTGTCAAATACTCTGTCTTGGGTAAACACGGTCGTTGTGCCATCTTTCCCCCTCAAGCAATTTAACATCACTTTAGCAAACGATCGCCTTCTTCATTTTTCTCGATGTGGTTTAAAGTGATGCCCTCCTGCCTCTTTGAATTTCTCTTGGTCTTCGGGAGTGTGGCACCAGGAAGGATAGCCGCTGGCTTCTTGTTTCAGTTTCAAAAAGGCATCCACATAGTCTGCGAAAATGCCTTTCTGAGTCTCGTCACCCGTGTGGTACTGTTCTGTTTTGGGAAAGTGGTAAATTTCGTACACTTCTAACACTTGGTATGCCAGGCCCAGAGCTTTTAACAATTCCACGCTGACCCACGTTCCTGTCAAGGTGCGTTCTTCCTGAGTGTGCTGACAAGATTGGCCTTGGTTGCATGTTTCGGCACAAGTGCGACACAATGGAAACATCAGTTTTCCTTGGCAATGGTTAGGTAAAACGGGATGGTAAAAGTTCGTGGGAGGCAAGACTTTGCATTTGATCAATCCTTCGTATTGTCGAATGTTGTCCAGGTCGATGTGTTCCGTCAGCAATTGTGGGTGCCCTGTGAGAAAAAGACAATATTTGCACACATAAGGATACAGCAAACACACGTCCAAGTATTTTATTTCTTCGGCTCATTGGCATGGCCAAGTAACTAATCGAATCTTTAAATTGCTCTTGTCCCACTTGCATGGAAATGATTTTGGCTCCGTTCAAGGTCACTTTCGGACGTTCGGTGCTTTGTTCCGTATACTATTTCAGAGGAAATTGCCCATCGTATCCCGAGAAATTGTGAGCCATCACCGTGGCATAGCGATGGCAATCTCTATAACGTTCGATGTCCTCTTGGCTCCACGTCTTGTCGATGGGGTTTAAGATCCATTGAGCAAAATCTTGCTGCAGTGAGGGCAATGACGAAAGATAGGCATTTATCGCACGCTTGATGAGCCACGCAGAAATTGGGAATGTGAATGCCAGTTTCTTGCATGCATTCAAAATCGAAAAACATTATATTGCCTTTCTTCTGGTCATCTTTTTCTTCATGTTTGGAAAGGTATTTTTGAATGTAGCATTCGTGTTCCAAGTCCACGATTTGGTGACAAATGCGACATCGTTTCTTTCCTGGACATACGTGAGCCTTGGCACAATTGGTACGTATCACTTGTCCGCAAGTAGGGTACAATCTCAGGAGTTGACAAGCACTTTTCTGATGTGAACCTTGCGTCTTCAGATGTTGTTGGTAACAAGCCGGGCTTACAAACGTGCGCTGACAAGCTGGGCAACTCGTTGTTGTCCTTCGTCAAGACAGGGTTTAGGGGCCAAACATCCCTCACATTTCGATCCACAATGCTTGTGTTGCTCTCGATTGTTATCGCCATGGTCACATTTCTCACAATAATAACCGTATCTTAGGATTGCGGTGATAATAGTAATGACATCGAAATGTTCATCGTGATGATAGACGTGAATGTATTTTCCGTCTTTGAAATTTTTGCCTCGAAACAACAGAGGACCGCGCACTTCTTGAGGATGCTCTTTCAAGGTGTAGCGTGGAGCGAATACGTCTTGCAATTTTTGGATTTCAGGAATGCCACAGGGTGTGTCTTTAGATAGGCCAGAATGCTGTAACAGGAGTTCTGCTTCACGTCCTTGTTTGGCTCAGTCCGATCGTTGAATAGTTTTCCAGGCTCTTTTCCATTCTACCGTGTCGTTCTTGTCGGCGTACGTTCGTCCCACCACGATGGCTCTGGATAAACACATCTGGTCTTGAGGGGTGTTAATTCGGACGAGGCTGCGCTTGATGCTAGGAAGTTCGTCCACCAATAACAACTTTTTGCGTCCAGTCCCTTTGGGAAGAGAAACGTGGACCATGTACAGTGTCGCTTTTCCATCGGTGATGTGAAGCTTGTCGTTGGACTACATTACGTGTTGAATCTTGTCGATGACTTTGGAAGGTGTCAATTCTGATGACCTTCTAAACTCGATCCAAACGGGGGACTTCAGACTGTCGTGACAGATGGAAAGTGTCAAGTGATCGTACTCTTTGGCTTCACACTGCCGTTTCAGTGTGGTTAACAAAGAATCCCACACATCGGTGATGAACTCTTCTGCTTTCTCCAACGGTACGTCGGACTTGAAATCTTTAAACTTCACCGTGTACATGTAGGCTGTGGTTCTAAATTTTCTAGAGGCGCATTTATCCGTCTCTCGAATGTGTAGTAATTTTCAGGGGTTGCTAAGGGTGAACTTTGGTTTGGCGCAGACACTCTGGGTCTGGATTCTGGCCCACTCATGTCATCTTCAAAATCGCTAGCATGGATTTGAGCCAAGACTTCAGCTATTGTGCGAGGCGATAGGTCACTTTTCTACCTCTTACTTTCTTCTCCTTTCTCCACGAAATGATGCGATCGTTTCATCTTGATGGCAAAAAGTCAAATGACTACATTTGAATCGCCATAGTCCCCGATGTATCAATGTAAGGCCAGTGGTTTCCCTATATAAAGGGCCAGTGTCTTCCCTCCAAGTATTCATTTCACTCTCAATACTACCAGAAAGATGGAAGAGCCAACACAGATGGAACTTCTGATCAGAGCTTTGCGAGCCGTCATACGAAGGTTTTCTTCAGAGAAGCCGATGGACTTCTCCCCTCCTTTCGAGATAAAAGTCAAGATATTTGCTATATCTGTCAGAAGAAGTCTTCAGAATGTCCACAACGTCAAAGGAAGACAGGCATTAAGAGAGACAAAGGTCAAGATACCTGTTATCATTGTCAACAGAAACAGCAGGAGCAGGTGGAAGAGAGGGGTTCCGAAGAAGAAGAAGAAGAAGAAGAAGTAAACTCCGAAAAGGAAGAACCCAGACACGCCCAGAAAGAGAAGAAAAGAAGACGAGAAGAAAGTGAGGAAGAGGAAAAACCTGTGACAGTAAAGAAATTCAAACAAAGGAGAGAATAATAAGACACAGAAGAAGTCTATGAACTTTTTAAAGTGTTGTGTTGTGACATTGGATTGTAAATTGTTACTAGAGAATATACCAGAAAGAAAACGTAAGTGTCTCTTGGTTTTGATTTATATAATTATAAGGACCTACACTCACGCATTCACACACATCCATCATGGGGCAAAAAAAAAAAGAAAGGGATTTTGAGGATTAATTGATTTTGGCAAATGAATACTATCTCTTTTCGAGAGAGATGGGTGGCCCTGAAAAGGACCGTTGGGTGTTTGTTTTTTAAAACAACAAACTCTGGAACGGGAAGTAATGAGCTTTAACTGTCTTATCCCTTTGCCACGGCCAAGGCCTACTTCTGGACCTGCTACTGTCGATGATTTCGTAGAAATCACTAGGTCTGGCATCTCAGGCGTAGTGGGGCTGTGGACAGGACTGGAGTGTTTGGCTCGGGAAGGTCTTTTTCTCTTGGGTCGTATTAAAGAAGTCTGATACATTTCTGTCAGGCTCCTTAACTCTGCCAAAATGTCTAAGAGTACCGTCACCGTTTGACTTTCACTGTCCTTCTTCTCTCCTAGACCGTATTTCTTCTCTGCTTCTTCTTCCTGATGTTTCCTTCTTGCCTCTTCTTCTTCTCGCTGTTGCTGTTGAATGAGAAAGTCTTGTTCTGCTGCTTTCTGCTGTTGCGAAAATTTCTCCAGTTCTTCTTTCTGCCTTTGTTTAAAATCCTCGACGTAAAGTAAGGAAGGAGACAGCGGAGAAGGTACTGGTACCTGAACAAATTCTTGTGAAGATAGAAAACCCGCTAAATCCCAATTAAAATCGTTCTCTTCTGGAAGTAGGATCGTGGTTATTTTAGTAGCCGCTGTTATACTATCACTTCTCGTCTGCACGGCCGGTGCACCCCAATTCATCGTCTTCTTAGTTTCCGTCATGTTCTAACTCTGTCTCATTGATTCACTGCGCACAGACGCTAGCGCATCTATATAGGGAATGTGACGTCACATGTACCTCTCTTCGGATTGGAAGACAGACTCCGCACTCGGCCTGAATTTTGTAACTCGTGTTTGAATTGGTGAAAGAACTCAATCCGTTTCGATCCGCTCTTCCACTATAAATAACCGCAGTTCTCTTCATTCCCTTCACCTGTTTTCGTCACAAGATGTGGACAAACGTAGAATCGTCTACCCACGTATCGTCGATGCTGTTCAACCCGAACTATCCCAAGTATGTCAAATCATAATGTGCTATCACCTAGATGACAGAGACAGCCCTTTGGAAAAGAAGGATCTATGTGGAGAGACAAGGTTGTCTGAAGAGAGTCTTAATCTACGGACCAGAGATCAGACGAAGTTTGAGGAAGAGAAGAAGATCCATGAGATGCCCTCTATGTTAACTGAATGGTGTTAACATAAATATCAAAGGCCCTTTTCAGGGCCACTCCATTGGCTCGAAAAGATTAACGTTCTTGCCTAACACATTTTTAGTGGATGTTTTGTGTTTGTGTTTGTGTATTTGTTTCTTTGTCTATGTCTATAAAGAAGTTATATGTCCCGCCCCGCCAAGCGTTATAGCTTTTTTCCGCTGCCCCTGTTTAGCCCTATTGAGGTCAGCCACTTGCAGCATTGTACCAATGTCCAGGACCGTGACGTCACCCCTGTTTCATTTCCCTTGTCGCTATACAGTCCCAATATTCCCCATGTTAAATTCCCCTTGTCGCCAGGGTACAACCCCACTATTTTAACATAGAAGTCCCATTGTCGCTATAGTATCCCACATTACTACTCATATCTGATGCGAGATAAACATCGTTTATGAAGAATTTAAAAGCTGCTCCCTGTTGCATTATGTTTGTACAGGTCAACTGGTTTTGGATAAGTCATGTTTAGTTGATGTTATTATCAGTAAAAGTTACCATATCTTCATGGCGTCTTTGCATCATTTGTATAAACTTACAAGATCTTGTTGCAGAAAAGCTCCATGTCAAAACTAGAAAAACTCTTTTTAGCGAAATACGAGAAATTTTTTTTTTTTTTCTTCTGAACTTTTAAGTAAAGGCAGCTATATCTGAAGCCAGAAATGTCTCATTTGTATAGAGTTTATGGCCTTGTTAGAAGAAAGCTCTCTGTGAAATGTTATAAAAACCTGCTAAGCAGGTTTTGAGAACAAATATTTTCCAGGTTTTTCTTATTTTTGTTTTGAAATGTCGGCATTATTTGAACAAATTTTAAAGATTCTAAAGCTGTGTCTTATGATATCAAATTCTGCTTTAAAATGTTTTTAAAGAACATGTTTCTAGTACGTTTTATAACAGTGACTATGTTATGGCGCAACAGCATCTTTCTTACAAAACAACAAAACTTGAAGGGCCCATTTATCTAACGTTCTATGTCAGAATCAATGAATATCACTTAAACGAGGCCTGGGACAAAATCGCTTAAAGCTCCCGCCCCGTTTCGTTAATGGCTTTTTGTTAGCAGATGCAAACTTTTTATACGAACTTGATTTCCCCATGCTCTCTAAAGTAATTTGGTCCGAAGTGGTCCACATGAAGCTAAGAAAATTAGAAGCACTGACGAACGACGAATGACTCACGAAACGTGACAATGTTGCCTCAACGGACGCAGGACCATGCATTACGCTTAGTAAGACATAGCTGGTGTAAACGAAATGTACACAGTGGTCGAAAAAAGGTTGAAAATAGCAAATGCTGATGGAGAACAAACATGCACAACGCAAGACGGACGCTGGACTATACTATAAGATTTCTTTTAAACCTTTGGCAGGTATAAAGGGAATAATTAGAACCTGACAAAAAAATGTCAGGGACAAAAGATGTTGAGGCTGGTCATCTGCTGGCAATGCTAGTTATACAAAAACATTAAAATTGGGTGGAATGCAATCGGAAGATTTTGTAATTTAAAAATCGCAACTCCAAATACAATAAATCAAACCAGTTCTCCTGAGCTTAGGTCTGAGTGCAAATCTGACCATTGTTGTGAGTGAAATCAGACGTACAATAATCAGTATTTGGCTATATAATTTATTTTATACCCATCATTATACAACTCGTGATAAAGGCTTGCTTCCCCACCCACCCACCCCCAGTCTGATCTGAAATCTTTGCTGTGAAGGGACGACTTTATCTAACAATGGTCGCTTGAAGGGACTTCATTTACGCTTCATTTAGACGCAATGTACAATGTGAATAGACGGATGGAATCAAAGTTAAAGGACAACAACAACATAAAAAGTTATCTTTTATGAAATAATTGTTAATGGTGTATAATAAATTCATCAACAGTGCATTATCTTAATCTGGTTGCTAGATCGCGCCTCCTATGATAGCGGAAGGACATCGGATCATGCTCGACCCGTCTCCCAGTATCTGATGTCCTTCCGCTATCAGTTTGACGCTATAAAACCCAGATCAAATTACTGATATGGTGACCTGTGTTTCCATCATAAAGACCGCGATAGACAATGCAGTGAAGCAATATGTATTTTCGGTTATGCTTTAAAGAAGTCTTTCATTTCAATAACTACATATTGTTACTGAGTGTTTGGAAGATACTGTTTGCATTATACGTTGAAAGATATCTTTCGCAGCACATGCTACTGACGGTACCACAAGTAAAGGCCGAAAAATTGATGACTGCTCTAAAGAGAAAGACCTAGTTCTCTTCTTATCCGAATGAGGGTTTAACTCAGATCACCTGGACGTGAAAGCTATTCTGAAAAAAATTAAAATTAAATTAGATTTTAAAAAGACAAATTAATTTTAACAAACTATATTAAATCAAATGAATAAAATAGTTCAATAGAATTTTTATTAGAATTAATATCAGAAGAAAAAATAAAATTACCATACCTTTTCATTTATAAGCACCAGTTTAAATTGTCTAAACAGATACCAGTCTTTATGGGCTCCATTCTTGGAAAGTTCAGCGTACTTGTCCTCGGCTTCGAAGCCAAAGGAGTCAAATTTCTTTTCTGATGTGAAAAGGATGCTTGTGGGTGCCTTGATAGAAGTGTAGTCTTTTCCTGTCCATCTAAACATATATACAAAATGGCGGGTGACTCACGCTTTATATTGAAATTTGCTTTATAAAATGATTCGATACTATTTTCATAACATTCATCATAATACAATTTTTTTTTAAAACTTTCCTTAGGCTAGAGAGCGCTATATTACTAGTATATTAGTATAAAACAACGATAGACATGATAACTATTTAATAACTCAGTACTAATATAAACATATAAGCAATACATGTGTATGTTTCTTTGTGTGTACGCATGTATCCAATTCCACAGTTCTTAACTACATCCTAAAATACGTAAATATTGATGAAAATTAAACACATTATTATTATTATATACTTAAGTGTGAAATATAGAAATTTACTGGCGAAATAATTTTCAGATTTATTTCATTCCTATATTTTCAAATGTGAAAAATATATCCTTATATTTTCACATGTGAAAATATAAGATAAGATCTCCCATCATGCCTTGCGACGTATGATCGTGTGTGCCTACACAAGTTGTACCTCCAACAAGAAAACGAGTACTTTGTGAGCTAGAACAAGTAAATAGAAACTGCCTTACATTGTAGACATATAAATTAATTATTGATAAAGAACTCTGACCAAACCCCGTTCGCGTCTCTCTAAAGTTATTTTCCCTTACTTCGTTAACAACGATAAACTCACTGTGATGTATTGCTGAATCGGATTTGCATTGTTTTCAGATAGGGTCAATAGCTTTCAAAATGACAAAATGTAATTTACTGCGTGTAAGGGTGCAAATTTCTGTCGATCTATGAAGAACACATTAAGTTGGATAGGTGAACGATTAATTAGATTTATGGGGACTGACGCGTGTTTAAATAGCCGTAACGCACTGATTGGTAATGTCACTGTCTTGCGAACGGTGGTTCTTAATTGAAACTTCGTTTATTTAACTGGAAAGGGATAGGGGTTAACCTCCGATCTGTATTGAAACTGTCAATCCTGAAACTTCCCAGCGACAGGTATTTGGTAATCCAGTTTGGCAGACGGACTACATTTTTTAGCGCCTTAACTATAATTCGGGCGGGAGATATATTTAATTCGGATTGGTTATGCTGTATAAAGGGGGCGTGATTCCACTTGGAAACTCTCGGTTTAATATGCGTATCGCAACACTTTTAAATTAGTCTACACTTCTTCTGCAAGAGAAAGAACAAGGTGGAAGGCTCCGAGTTGAAATTTAGAACATATTCACTCGTAATTGGGATCCAAGGAATTGGATGTCTGGAAAAATCTACGAACACAATTCTAGCGGTAAAAGCTTGAAGACACAAGGTATTTTGCGTCAATCTCACGTAATTTCTTGATATCCATATGATGATTTGTTTGATTTATTTGCTTATATTTGCATGTATCTATCTAGTTAGATTCGTAGACCAATTTTCTTGATATGAATACAACTGTGCGGGTTCATCGAATCCGTACAATGATATTCTTTATATAAGTTTGATGAATCTTTTGAACGTATAGTCTCATTTTTTATAGGTAAATATGTATCTAGAATTTCATACCTTACTTTAGTGATATGAGTTTCGAGAATCCGTGTAAATTCTCCGATTTAGATAATGTCATATATGATAAAGACTTGAGTGCATTTTGACGGAAATTAACATTGTTAAACCATGTGAAATTAATGTTTGTTAATTGTAGTGAGGTTTTATATGTGCTAGAGGCTTGAATGTGTGTATTTACTATAAACACCATGGTAGTGACATGTAAGGAATTTCATTTATTCACTTGTGTAATTAAGTCGAGGCCAGAACTGATGTCTCGGGGTGAGGTAATGTAAGCCAGTAATTGAAATGGCCATTAAGAAGTACATTAATCTTAGGGAACTAGGTTTGTTTATGGTCTGCCGTGTTTAGTTAGACCAGATGGCCGTGGTATCTGTTTGAATTCCGATAGAACTTATCTGACATTAACGAGAGGAGAACGTAATTATCTCTTCCCAGTAGGGTACCTAACGGAATACTCAGGTTGTCACTTTGTTTACTTTTGCAAGGTGAGATAGCTTCACGTGACGTGCCACTCAAATATCTACGTGACGTTCTACGTGAAATATCTACGTGACGTACCACGTACTTATAAAACCAAAGTGACCACACAAGGTTGGAGGCCGAAAGAGGCGGGATACCTGAGAATTTGGAAAAAGGGAAAAGTGGAACGGACCCAGACTTACAGGCACAAGGAAGTCAAAAGAACGGTCGCAGCGAATTTGGACTGAACCAGCCATCATCAGGTTATGAATCTGTACAAGGCAGTGTTTTCGATCATTCACTCGGTTTGATGATGAATTAATTCTATCGCTTAACAGATCGGCTATTTGGTATAAGCATATTTGTATTTGAAATTCGTTGAATAACTTAAATCAAAAAGTCGATCTTTCTAATGTAATGCATTGTCACAATTGTTTATGAATTTTATTGTTTATGAATTGTTGATTAAATTTTATGGTTTGTACATGTACGGGGACTCGTGTCATTCTGTTCTATATATCTGCTCAGATCTTTATCTATTCTATATATAAGTTTCACTCCTTATATTGATATTTACTCGTTCCGGGCAAATTACACCGTCGGCGATCACCCTCTAGATAACGATAACCAAAAACCATACAATCCATCCCAACAAAGCTGGGGGAGTTCGCAACACTGCGACAGATTAGATCAACTTAATCCCACTGCTTTCTTAAGTCACGTGTATTTTATATGATCAGCCTGTGAAAGTGAGGCCAATTTACGGAAAGGGAGGTGATGGTGAGCGTGTTGTGCCGAACAGTGAGTTTAATCTCGTGAACTTCGATTCTGGAGCAAGTTTAGTATAGCATAAAACGAAAAGTTTCTTTTCCTACGTTAATACCGGATATATTATTTCATCTTGTGGTGCCAAAAACGATGTATTTAACTTTAATATACATCCTATGAAATGCTGGAAAATTGCGTTTAATCCACAACATCAACAACAACAACATTTACAAGTGTGTTCTCCACGTCTTTATACATGGATATTTCCATATGCGGGAGCATGAGTGTTTATACTCGCATGATGGTATGTCTGTGTGCGGGGTATTTTTCTAGAAAGATAATTTGAGGTTTTTAAAGAATAAATGTTACTCTAAACAGACAAAACTTGCACTCTTAACGAGAGACCACTCGTTGAATTTTCAGAAATTTTGTGCGTATTTTAAAAGATAACCACTGGGTGAATCTGAACTTAAAATGTCCCCTGGTACACTAAATATTGGACTTGTCGGGCTAGTTTATTTACGTCATATTACATCAATCGGAATATCCTCTGTCTTTCCGTCAAGTTGAGAAAGAAACCTCGGATGTAATTCGCCGCCATTGAGAACAATAGTCTGAACAACTTTGTTCATATGGCACAATATAGTAGCGGAAGGAGACAAATTCAGAGTCGGAATATTGTAGACATTTTTCTGTCGCAATATATCTTGTACACTCCGCCAGAGGTGAATCATTAAAACCTATCAAAATGATGTGTATTTTGTTACGACTCTATGTGCTTAAACTAAGCAACAGAAAAAAAGCAAAACCAGTACGTTTAGTAAATTTCAACAAATAAATCTCTTTCCCTACAATACAAAGTAAATGAATTCCAGTAAAGAATGTGCCGATATATCACAATGATATAATCCAGAAACACTAATCCCAAAATAGTGATTTAATCCAACATGTCAATAAGCACTTTGCAAATGCAATGAATAATTTTTAAATAAATGCTTCCGCTCAAATTATATCTGAATAGAACTATGAATGATTTTAGAGACCGAATTTAAACACGAATGAAGAATTTTGTTCACTCCAAAACCTTATGTAAAACCTAAAGCACATTAATATGACCAGGATGTGGATCAATTTCCCTTCAATTCGTAAACAAGTTCTCTTCTAGAACATTCTAAGACTAGACCATGAACCAGAATCAAAGTAAACAACATATTTATAACTTACAAATATGAGAAAAAACATGTACGCCTTCTAGAACCTTCTAAGGTCTAACGGCAATGCCAACATGATTACATTACCATAAAGTACAATCAACAATCATGGAAAAACAGCTTTCTAACTTGTTGTTCACAAATGTTTCTTACAATCCACAATCATGAAAGAAAGCTTACCACACTATATATATATATATATATATATATATAT